>CM076570.1:94046987-94085029 GCA_034641835.2 Pinus albicaulis | reverse complement strand
ACTCCAACCATAAGCGACGAGTTGATATTGTAAAGAGCTCCTTCGAGTTGTTGACTCATCCTTTCCTTGTCAAAATATGCACCTATAGTCACCATATGCATGAGATGATAACTACTTACTGCATAAACATAAGGGCATAATCACTCTCCAAAGCCAACCATTACCTCTAGCATATGAGAGGGTAAATATATAGGAGAGAGGGGTAAGTTGGGAGTTCTCATCATTTTATCATTCTAAGGTTTTAGATCCACCTTTGATTGAGGGATAATATCAAATGATAAGTGGTGAAAACTCCAAAGTAGGGTAAGATAGGATTCAAATGTAAATCCAAGGTAAGTAGTTGAAAGAACTTCTAGAAACTCGAATAAGGTGAAGCTTCCAGAATCCGATCATTATCCCAGAATTCTAGAACCAACGCAGGTGCAAAGGAGAGAAACTTGCTGGTGACCAACGTTGGCCACAGTGGAGCAAGTTGTAGGTGAATGCACCCCAATAGGCTTGTAGAGAGCGTTGGTCCTAAAACTGGCTCAAAAAGGGCAGTTTAGGGTTGAAATTATAAGGGATGAAAGGTACATGCTTAGGGCTTTGTGCAAGATGATGACAAGGGGAATAAGATGTTGATTGATCCCATTAGGAGGCTCAGTTGATAAGATGTGACAAAATGGCCTATAAAAAATTTCCTTTTTAATCCCTAGTACAAAAACTCATTTTACAAAAAGTATAGTTATACTACGTAATTACCATTTCCTTTCAATAACCAAGAATGTAGTTAACTTTACAAAATATACACTATTTTAATTGAGAAACATTACATGTTATGGAAAACATGAACACTTATCTAATTTGGTTTAGGCTTCCGGTAAATTTCAAGGGTGTTACACAATGAAAATTTGTCACCGTCCCTACCATTCCCCGTTCCGCACAATGGAGGACCCATTTTGTGACCTGTGAACATTGTCATGCCTTGAAAACATCATCAATGCATTCCTCTAAGCATGAGCTTCATTTGCCCTTGAGACATCTCCTTGGAAAAATCATGAAAAACATCCCTTTTTGCATTGGCGCGGGCAGGCAGTTCAGTACTCGCGCCAATGGGGAAAATCCTGCAAAGAGGTCGCGCCAACTGGCGCTCTGTCATAGAGCAGTAGTCGCGCCACCCAATTTAAAGAATTGTTTTAAATATGGATGGGGATTGAGTTCCGACAAACTCACAAACCATTGCCTATCTGTTGAGTTGGGAGGTTTGGCTGCGGGAGTTCTATGGAAGGGAAGTAGTTTTGCCACCTTCTATGGAACCTTCCTTGTTGATAGGGCCAATCCCATAATAATAGGGATCCCAACTCCCTCCTTCCCCATCTATAAAAGCTTGCTCGGATCCATGGCAAGCTAGTCTTGAAGTGCTGAAGCTTTGCATCTCCCTATTCCCAAGTGCCTTTGTGCTGTAAAGAATCCCTTCTTTCCCTTAAGGCCCATTCAAGCGAGGAGACCATTGTTACGAGACTCTGGAGAGGTTTCCCTTTCCTTGGCGAGCTTTGCGAGACGTGGACAACCGGAGACCCGTTCGAAGGGAGCTGCGACGTCAGAACTTGGTTGTAACTTCTATTCGTTTATCACTTTAATAGATGACTATGATTATGGTTCCACTCCTTTTTCTATCATGTTAATGCGAGTAATATCTTTTCTGATCGATGTTTAGTTACGTATGCTGGTTCCTATGCATGTATCTGTTCGTTTCTTCTGTGTGCAGGTGTTCATCCACGGAGATCGTGGAAGGATTGTGATCTGCCAGGGCTGAAGGACGGGGACATCTTCTTCTTCAGATCTAGCGTTGGAATTCGGGTAGGCTCTTATCCCAAGTCTTTCATTCGTAACTAGGAGCTTGCGTCATAGCATTGTTTGTTTGTTGCTAGACCCCTGCTGGGCTAGTAGGGATCGCCTCTGTCCGCAGAGGGGATTTACCTCCTCAACAAATTGGCGACTCCGCTGGGGATCGTCCGGTTTTCCTTGTCCCGTTTATGATTGGTTCGCTTTGATTTTTCCTCCTTGCTTGATGAACCTTCTGGGTTGGATTCTTTCACTATTTTAGCTTCTTGGTTTGCTTAGCTTGTATTGGTCTGCTTTCAGATTAGCTTGTTTTTTAATTTTTATTGAAGAACTCGACTGGCGCGGGTTTTAACCCGACAGTCGCGCCACTTGGCGCTTGTTGCATTTGTCTGTCTCGCGCCAATCGGCCTCTGGCGCCAGTTTCAAGGCCACAGTCGCGCCACCCCTGTGACTTTTTGAGTTTCTTCATTTCTTGGCTTTCTGAGCTTGACCAATACTTTTCTTCTTGATTTTCTGATTGTCTGAGTGTGTTGGAGTCTTGTTTGACTGGAATTCACCGCTATCCTTTGGTTGTTTGCCTCTGTCTATCGATTTCACGATTTGAGCCCTAGGGCATCTAGTGGCTTAGTGAATCGAGCCCTCCATTGGGAGTTTTGGTGTTCTGATTGTCCTGTCAACTTGTTGATTGATTCTCCACGCTCTCTTACCAGTCTTTGATTGTTTTCCTACGTCTTTTGAGTGATTGTTCATTCCTTCATTCAGAATTCGTTTGCCTTGCTTTGGACCCAGATCACACGGTCCATCGGAAGTTTTCAATTCTTTCTTTGCTTTGAGGGACTTTGGGTCGATTTAGAGATTTGGTTGCTTGCTTCGTTGAGTGAATGTTGTTTGCTTCGCTCTCTTAGATATCATTTCTCAAATTGTTCCTTTTGTTTTCAGTGCACATTAGCCATTAAACATTGAAAATAAAAATATATATATATATATATAATCTCTTTTGCTTTTGTTAAATTAGTGCAAATTGTGATCTTTTCCATATTGCTAGTGATTAGTGTTTGAATGAAAAGTGTGCAATTGCATTAGTTGCATTAGAGATATTCTTGTTTGTATTCCGTTCATTTCATTTGCATAAAAGCTCTCAACTCTCATTTAACTAGTTTTCATCGAACGAAATGTTGCACCGTGGCATATAGCTTGCATTTAGGAGACACTACATACGATAGGGCCTGGAAATTGAAACTTAATTGAAGATCAACTGTAAAATTTATTCAATCAACCTAAGGCAACATTGGAACTTAACGCAACATATTTAGAAGGTCTAGGCTAGAGACGTGTTCCGGCGTCGTTAAACCTAGCAGCTATCGTTCGCCTCTTGGCTTTAGACAGCGCTTGTACGGACTTGCGCTCCCCGTACCGTCGTGTATATAAAGGGAGACCCCTATAGGTTTTCAATCCTTTATCCATAGGAAGCCGAGTCTGCCGCCCTATACCCGTGATACACCGAACACAGCATTCGGGGAGACTACCTGCACGTACGGAAAGTCCTTGGTCGATTTCTGTTTCATTTTTGAAACCAAGGTGTATATTGCGGTTCACGGATATTTGGTACACCCTTTGTGCCTAGTTTTTCCTGAGCAGTCATTTGGTCTTTTCTGACTCCCTAAACTTGAAAAGACCGTCAAGCGCTTGTCCTTTCACGCTTGTGTCAACTCTGAAAGAGATAGAGTCATCTTTTTATCGTTTCTCGACTCTTGAAATATGAAACGGTAGAATTTCTTATTTTCCAATGTGGTAAAATTAATCGCCCACGATTACACCCCTGTTTAGACATTGCTTGTTGACTGTTTGATCGTGTGCCTTAACTCGTTTTCAGCCCGTGTGTGGTTTTAAGTTTGATGGCAACTTTTTCAGAGTTCACCAACCAAGGAATCCTCTCAGAAGGGAATCCTGGTCATTTTCCTCCTTTTGGAAATGTTGGTGCTCCTTACATGGCGACGTTGTCCCTTCCTGGATTAACGGTTGGGTTGCCTGTTTGGTTGTTCTCAACCTCTGTAGTTCCGAATGTCTCCACTACTGTTCAATCAGTTCCTCCACCTGAACAACCTCATGTTGATTCCAAGGTGGACCTCTCCCCTTCTTCGCCTGTTTCTGCGTCCTCATCTTCTACTTCGCCTGGTGAAAGCCTGGATTCGAGTAACCAGGTGGCTAAGAAGACTAAGAAGAAGAAGACTAAGAAGAAGAAGTCCGATAAGCGAGAGGCTAAATGTACAGCTACTGTCCCTAAGGAATCTCCTCTCGATAGTCCTTCCAACCCTCCTCGGAAAGTCAAGTTCCCGTGCATGTTGTGCACGGGAGACCATCTTCTTCGAGACTGCCTTGGCATTCCCAAGGTGCTCGAAGCATGGTCCGATGGCCATCCGCCGTTGTCTTTGACTTCCGAGAGGAATGTTGGGGGCACGTTTTCAGCTGCTGTTGATAAGAATTCTAAGAAGCAGGGTAAGATCACCAATCCCTGTAAGTTGTGTGATGGGCACCATGCCGTTCACCTTTGTCCTTATATGGATGAAGCCAGGCAAGTCTTGGACAACCCAGTCGATTCTACACCACGCCTTCCACCTGGTTATAATCGGATTTCTTTGAGTTCTCTGCCAGCTGATCCTGTGATTGGTCAAGAGTCATCCTTGGTCGATCCCACTCCCCCAGAAATTCAAATTCACGGATCCGTCCCCGACCAACCATTGGTCGTTGGATCGGTTGAACTGGCCCCGTCCGCGGTGCACCAGGTCTTTTCTGTCGAGAGTGGATCTCACACCCCCCATGTCCTTCTGATCTCTTCAGATTCTTCAGACTTGGAGAAAGATTCTCCTGTCCCTGTACTTCAAGAAGCCCCTCCTCCGCCTCCCATGATGGAGGCTACGGAGGATATTCCTCCCACCTTCGAGATGGAGGTCATGGAGGAAGCTTCTTCTACCATAACATCAGGGGAAGACCTTCGCGCGTCGATGGTAGCCCCTCCGAGTAGCTTGGTCGCTTCCTTTGACTGGAATCGATTTGCAGGATTTCGCCTTCCGTCTTATGTGCCTTTCGAGATTACAGTACAGGCTTTTGGTCTGGTTGTACCCAGCACCATTATAGACGAAGGTGCCTCTGTTAGTATTCTGTCATCAACTACCTGGCAAGCTTTCGGTTCGCCACCGCTTGCGCCTATTACGCAGAATCTGTTGACATTCAATAGAAGGACGAGTCAACCGTTGGGGATCCTTCCAAGGTTACCGATTACTTTGGGAGGAAAAACCGTCCATATGGATGTGATGGTCGTCCCAGGCCCCTTGGATTTCCATCTGTTGTTGGGGCGCGATTACACTTATGCCATGGGAGCACTTGTCTCCTCCCTCTTTCGCGTGATGTGCTTTCCACATGAAAGACGGATCGTGACCATTGATCAACTGTCGTTCTTTGGTCCTACTGTGGCAACTGGTCCGCCATCACCCCCTCCTGGTTTTTATCCACCTGTTGTATCTGCTCCACCGCAGGTCAACTATGTGGCTACTTACCCCGTGCCTGTGCTCAGTGATGATGCCGTAGTGCATAATGTGCTGGGGGCATTGGGTCCTGACTTCCAGGATGTTTCCCTTCCATCGGGAGTGGAACTCTTGGAAGCACCGCCTTCTTGTTCATTTTGATGTAAGTCGGTTAGAGCATGGTTTCCTCCCTGGGTCAAGCTCTTTAAAAAATGAAACTAGGATCTTGGAGCATGGTTCCTCCACTTGTGTCAAGCTCCTAAAAACAATGAAACAAGCTGTTCGAGGATAGTTCTTTTAAGTGTGTCAACCTCGTTAAAATAATGAAACACAAGCATATTCAATTCGAGTTTTGTCAGTTTCAGCTCAACTCTCGTGTATGTTCAATCTTCACTCCATTTTCAATCGAGTGAAGCTTGGGGGGCATGTGCCTCGATTTGAGACAACATGCTGGGGGGCATGCCCGTCTTTCTTATTATCAAGCATAGTTTGTGTTTTAAGCTTGCGTAAAAATAAAACTCATTTCAAGCATAGTTTGCATATGTGTGTGTTCATGTGTGCTTTTAAGCTCGCGTAAAAATGAAATGTGTGATTAGATACATTGTGTGAATACATTTCGCATTGGGTCGTTTGTTATGTAACTGATACATTAGATTACATTTGTATTAGACATTCACATGACATATAAAAACATCATCATATGTAAAGGAAGACTCATCCAGAAATAGATATGTATATAGATATCGAAATGTTTACATAAAGTGTGTCGCATAAAACTCAAAAAATATACATAATTGTCTTAATACATCCTGAGACACTCTGTCTCTCAAAAATAGGTGTAGCTAAATCCTAGAGACTAATCCGCATGGTGCTCATGATAAAACGTCACTGCACGCACTAGCCGCCTCAGGATTCGGTGGAGCCGGTTTGGAACTCCCACCGTATGGCGCTGGTACTCCATCGGTACGTCTGACAGTCGGGCATAGTCTGGGATCCCATGGACGATCCCCTCAAGGTTCTGGACCAATGCCTCTCCTCCGGTGCCTTCCCCCTGGATCTCAGGGACGAGTTGTGTCCTCCGGGAGATAGGAGACATCCCGGCTGGCCTCTCAAGTCCTACATCTGCATGCATATATAATTATGTTAAGACAAGTGTGTATTAACAAAAAAAAACATATAAACATGAAATCAAAAATATGAGGTCTTACCCAGCTCCTCGTCCCAGTCGTCTCCTTCTGGTAATGGGAGATCTGGGTCCCCGGTAAAGACAGTTCCCGAATAGGGCCAATCTTCCACAACGATCAGTTGGCGCCGTAGCCACCTAAAGAACTCTGGCTTCCAGGACATCTGTTGGCCACCTCCAGATCTGGGCATTAGTTCTGCCCAGCGAGCCATTCTCGGCTCTCGTGGTACCGGACTCGCCACATGGGCCTCTTGGCCCTGGAAGGTTGGTATGCGTTCCAGAATGAACGATACCAAGATGGAACCATACCCAAACTGCTTCAGTTTGCCCCGTTTGCACTTTGTGAGCTGCCTTTTCATGTTGATCGTGACGGTTGTTGCCCAATCATACAGTCGGGGACCCATGCATTCTGAGGCCAGTAAGAGTTGAGTCTTTGTAGCCTCATGCGGTGCCTGCGATCCGGCGGCCCGCGTAATGGTGTGGAGTACAACTCTCAGTGCTAGATCAGGGATGGTTGAGATGTATACCTTCTTACTCCCTGTTCCTGTTTGTGCCCCACGGCACACCCGCGCCATTACTTCTTCCATCTTTTCCCTTGATGGTCTGCTCCCGGTCAGTACAGGGATTGGACCCCTGCGGGATAATCCAGTAACGAAATAAATGTCAGCGACCTCCAATTCCAACACCTGGTCTCGTATTCTGAATACTTGGTCATTTTCATCCCAGAGGTTGATCAGATATTGGAGAAGCTCAGGCTGAGCTCGTAAGCATGGCGTGAGGAAGAACTTTTTTAAGCCACAGTCTCTCAGAGCATTCATACATGCTTGGCTTTGCATGGCCTCTTCGTCCTCATCTCCGTGTTCCCGTTCCTTCCATTCAATTGCCATTCTGACTGTTTATCTGCATTCACATGGTTCAAGCCTTTAATTAGATCTTCTGTGAGCCTCAAAATTCAAGAAATTTGGCATAAGTACTGGGATTTTAGGCGGAAATTTGGGTTCACTTGGGGAGTGCGTGTTTCTTGACGGTCGCGCCATCTTGGGCTGATAAAAAGCTTCAGTGGCGCGGGTCCGTGCCCGATGCACGCGCCATAGCCGACCCTAAAATTTCAAGGTACACAGGTGATTCTAAGGAAATCCGTTAAAAATACATGGACAGAAAGAAAAGACGCCTCTTGTCCTGAGACGAGACGTTGAATAGTTAAAAAGGATCGGTGTAATCATGGAAGAGGTATTGAAGCTGGACATTGTTATCTCAGTGAACTGTTTGTAAAAAGCCATTTCATTTGTGATACTTCCCTGTTTTTAGCTTTGTTGATCTAGTTTGCAGTTATTTGCATCTAATGTTTACATGCATTGATATGTTTATATCGTTTTGCAGCTTGTTGGACTTGTTGGGTATGTGCAGCGGCAGGTTTTTGCGACTTAAAGGTGGAAACGAGTTGTATTTTATACTTTTTCGGACTCGGTAAATACACGAAAAAGTCACTCTGGAGTCATCTTTCAGCTCTTTTCTGACTCTCTAAATATGAAAAGATCGCTGAGGCCCTTGTCGTTTCGATCTCGTTAAAATGGACACGAATCGACATTCACCCGGTATAAGTTTAACCCTTTTTCGGGCCGGGATGGATTGATTACGAAAAAGGAATACCCTAGCCTATCGCGACTAGGAGGTTTTCCCGGATATTGTTTTCTACCTTTTCGGATATGGGGAACTATTTACGAAAAGGGACCTGTGGAGTTTTCTTTTCCGCTGTCTTTTCAAACTCTCTAAACATGAAAAGACGCCGAGTTCTTCCTTTGTCAGACTCGTTAAACCCTGATGACATTGGATTTCGTCGAAATCACGTTCTCCGAGTTTCTCCTTCCTAGGACTCGTTAAATGCACTAGGATGGATTCGCCCGAAGGGCGGACTTATATCACAAGCATATGCTATCCCCTTCAAGCTTGTTATCAAAAATAATTGGGGTACTCGCCCGAAATGGTGGGGGAAAAATGGAACCATCGTCGTTGTCGTCGGCAGTATGTCGCTCTTGAACATGGCACTTGTCTGCATTCGTGTCGGGTTGGGGACATCTCATCTCGCTGCTTCACTTTGCCTCCGTGGGTTTGGGTAATCTCTTTTGACCTCTCATCTGTTCATTGCCTCGTCGCCATGACCTCTGATCCGTTGATGTCAAATACTGCCAAGTCCATTGTCGTGCCGTTCATGTGTTCAAGAGAAGTTGGCCTCTGCAAATATCAACCTTCCTCTGTTTCTCATATGATCTTGATTCACAACAAAAACATCATGTTCCTCTGTCTCGTGTCGATGATGTGGGAATCATTATGGCCCACCTTCGATCAAGGTCACTTCCTGTCGACTTCAACTCATTATCCGGGAAGTTGGTCTAGAGACTCCTGATGGTACCTTGGAGCCTGCATGCCTCAATGGCAGGTTCGTCGCATTCGACGTGAGGTTTACATTATTGGCCTCCGATCGAATGATTCTGTGGGTGTTCGACGTCAACTCATTTATTCGCACGCCGTATATTGTACCTGTAGTACCTTGAGGGCCATTGTCATTATTGGTGGTTCCTCTCGCGTCTGTTAACAGCTTTCATCATTGGCTGGTAATCAGACGATGTTCTTGCATGTTCGACTTCAGCTCACATATTCACATGCTTGAACTTGTACTTTGTTTGAGTCGAGATGGAGCGCAAGACCCTGGATTGTGTCTGTTGTAATCCAGGCTGCGATTGTGGATTATTATCATTATGTACATGACTCACTGATTGGATGGCTGCGACCATACCTGAGTCTATTTGTTTGATCTGAGTTGGATGGCTGCGCCCATACCCTAGATCCGGATTATAGCACACTCTGTTCGGATGGCTGCGTCCATACCATATATATACATCATGTACTTGAGATATCAGTTGTATCTTTCTGTGCAGGTTTTCCGACGGCGGGCCTTCGGTTGGACATGTTCTCGTAAAGCATTTCACCCCTCTCTCTCTCGGGCCTCATGCTTTAGGGGGCATCTGTTACACAGTAATTTGTCACCGTCCTTACCATTCCCCGTCCCACACAATGGAGGACCCATTATGTGACCTGTGAACACTGTCATGCCTTGAAAACATCATCAATGCATCCCTCTGAGTATGAGCTTCATTTCCCCTTGAGACATCTCCTTGCAAAATACATGAAAAACAACTCTTTTTGCATTGGCGCGGGTAGACAGTTCACTGCTCGCGCCAATCAGGGAAATCCTGTAAAGAGGTTGCGCCACTTGGCGCTCTGTCATAGAGCAGCAATCGCGCCACCCATTTTAGGGACTGTTTTTTAAATATGGATGGCGGAAGTTGAGTTCAAACAAACTCACAACCATTGCCTATCTTGAGTTGGGAGGTTTGGCTGCGGGAGTTCTATGGAAGGGAAGTAGTTTTTCCACCTTCTATGGGACCTTCCTTGTTGATAGGGCCAATCCCATAATAATAGGGATCCCAACTCCCTCCTTCCCCATCTATAAAAGCTTTCTCAGATCCATGGCAAGCTAGTCTTGAAGTGCTGAAGCTTTGCATCTCCCTATTCCCAAGCGCCTTTGTGCTGTAAAGAATCCTTTCTTTCCCTTAAGGCCCATTCAAGCGAGGAGACCATTGTTACGAGACTCTGGAGAGGTTTCCCTTTCCTTGGCGAGCTTTGCGAGACGTGGACGACTGGAGACCCGTTCGAAGGAAGCTGCGACGTCAGAACTTGGTTGTAACTTCTATTCGTTTATCACTTTAATAGATGACTATGATTATGGTTCCACTCCTTTTTCTATCATGTTAATGCGAGTAATATCTTTTCTGACCGATGTTTAGTTACGTATGTTGGTTCCTATGCATGTATCTGTTCGTTTCTTCTGTGTGCAGGTGTTCATCCACGGAGATCGTGGAAGGATTGTGATCTGCCAGGGCTGAAGGACGGGGACATCTTCTTCTTGAGATCTAGCGTTGGAATCCAGGTAGGCTCTTATCCCAAGTCTTTCATTCGTAACTAGGAGCTTGCGTCATAGCATTGTTTGTTTGTTGCTAGACCCCTGCTGGGCTAGTAGGGATCGCCTCTGTCCGCAGAGGGGATTTACCTCCTCAACACTATACATGTGCGTATTTTTTCTATGTAGTCACATGAGGTATGGAAACATCAATTAGACACAATGGTTGAAATCCCAGACCCACATGAAAGGGGTTATGGCCTGTCGAGATATGGAAAGATCTGTTATAGTTGTGCTGCACATAGGTAAGGTTCCCACCCATTATTTTGTGGCTCATCCATAGGTAGAGTGGGTTCCCATACATACCTGGAATTTAAAATATGGTGGAATGTTTTTCCGTTCGAAGATGTATTTGATAGTTGGTTGCAAACTTGACTACTAGAACAAGAAGGAACGACTTCCAATTGAGTGGGGCATGTGGCTAATGTTTTTAAAACCAATTATGAATAGTCCCAAACATCAATTAAATATATTATATACTCCACCTTACGTATACACATCTCTTTGTGTAGGGTATCCAAATCATAGAGGAAATATTCACCCTACCCAACAGGTGCACTATGTGGATTTTTCAATGCTTTGCCTATACATGGAAGGGAGTGATAAATGAGTGTGAAACTTGTTATATGTTTGTGTAATGGTTGAAGATTTAGATGGGTATTTTTAATCGGTGTGGGGAATGTTCCTCTCCAGTGCACGTGTTCACATCATGCTTAATTTCTCCGAATTTTGGCACTTGCATGGATTCGGGGGTGAACCCACTGAGCTCATCACCTTCCCAACTGTTAATAGAATTTTAAGTTAGTTTTAAAGACAATCAAACATAATATTTGCAACAATAAATTATCATACCTCTCATTGATAAATAAGTCGAAGAAAAAAATTGCAGTATTTAATATACCGTTTATTCTTAATGGAAGAAACTTCATCCAAGGCCCTAGTGAAGAAAGTGGCCATGTCAAGATTGAATGGAAAGAAGTCAAGTTTGGAAAAGATCGAGTAGTCGACTATAGAATTTGACAATGTTTTGACCAGCAATGACTTTGATTTTCTCATCAAAAGGTCGAAGGAAATCCACTTCAAAGACCTAGATTAAAGAAGAAAACAATGTAGATAGTTGTTGATGGGATGAAATGTACCGCCAACAACTAGGGGATCTTCCTGGTGTAGAATCCCAATCAAACTCTACAACGTTTGGTCTAGGAGCCCCATCCAGTATGTAGGCAGGATTTCCATCTCATTGGTTAATATTCTCCTTAGACAAAACAAGTGTCAACTTAAGAGAGGACGAATGGAACTTCAACAAATGCAAGTAAATAAATTATGAAAACCTAACAAAACAGATACCGTGAATAACAACAATGTAACACAAAAGCATGAATCCCAAAAAAAACATTGGTATCAAGACTTAAAATAAGATACACACATACATATGAAATGACGTTACCAATAACAAATAATTTCATGATTAATAACCATATAAAATCATTAGTAAGCATACAATTAAACAATGATACAATGCTAACGTCAATAAAGCAGTGTACCAACATAAGCATGATGAAATCATATCATATACCATCCATTTGTTGTAAGAGAAATCACAGAGTGCATGAATACATATGAGGAACAATATGCCAACATATCAAAGGAACTTTCAATTCATTAAGTTGAGAATATACATGGCACCATTACACAATATCTCCATCAAATCCATAAGTGGAAATAGATAATTACTTCTTGCATTTACTAGAATATCCTCAGTTATCAAAACAATATGAACCAAAATAAGTTTGAAGCTAAAAGTCCTTTAAAATGTATCATGAGGGTATATTTATATGAAAGGGTGACCCTTGGTCTACCCGTGACTCTTGAGCTACCTTATGACCTTTCATATTCCTATGAGACTCTACTCTACTCTATCTCACTATGCACAAGTGAAAGAAAATTTTCTATTCTAATAATTTAAAAATATATAATTATAAAACATCCATATGTAATTCCTACATAAGGTATGTGTGCCAGAGCTTGTATTCAGTTGCCACTTCAACCACCTTTTGTTGCTATTCCCCATGTCTCTGAGGACACTTTGAAGGCATCCAATATTATAGTGTTCTTTTTTACATTGACCCGATTTGAAAAAGTTACCATCTTAGTGTATATCCTCATTGCTTCTACCATGTACTGAGCAATTGTCTCTTTTGTCATCTACAAGTTCTCCATGGTAGAGGCCTATTTGAGAGGATTGAGAAATGCATGTATTTCCTGGAGAACTTCTTCTCGCTTCCTAACTTCCCTGACTAATCCGATATAGGGGACTTCATTTACCTCAACCACTGATTCTAATCCACTCCATAAATGCTTATATGAAGCCAAAACTCGGTCCACACCGTTTGCTATTTTGTCCCGTAATTGGACCTTGATGAAGATTTAGATTTTTTTCGTTTTGAGTAGTTATCCAACTTTTTGTAGGGAGAGTTGTTGGAGCATTTGGATACTTGATAGTCCATTCACACATATTGAAATTGTGGTGCCTTTTTTTAGCATAGTTGTCTTCTTGTTAGTTTCTATATGTATGATTGGGAATGGTGCTATGGTTTGATGTAGCTTCAAAATCTCTTCATAAAACACAATCATGGATTCCTCTAAAGTTGCTACCTCTTCCATGTTGGATGCTTATAACTCTTTCATACTTGAGTGGACTAGACGTAGAAATTTATTCTCTTCTTCTATCCTTATTTTATCTTGAGTCTGCTTTGGCGGCTCTTTGCTCAGAAGTGTAGATATTTCCTTGAAATTCTGCAATATATTTGTTCATCCTACTCACATTTATCTCTATTGCAGTCACAAAGGTAGTTCCAACTGAAGCAATAATATTAGGGTTCACAGTAGTATCCAGGACGATGTCCTTATTTGTAGTTACTGATAAAGGTTTAGTAGGATTCTTATAAATTCAATCTGATAGCTCTGTCTTCCTCTTCCTTCCTCTTTTGGGTCCTTCTTTGAGCGACAGGTGTCCAATAGTAATTTGGGTGGATGGAGAAATATCCAATGGAGGGAGATCAATCTACATATCAAACCCTTGATCTTACTATTGTTGCTGGAGATCAAGCTCAACTTTCTTATTGAGCTCTTCTTGTTGCTTCTTTATTTCTTCCTCTTCCTACCTCATTTTATCTTCTTTGAATTTTCTCTTTTGTTCTTATTTTATTCTTTTATTTTCTCTCTCCTCTTCTTCTTGTTTTCTTTTGGGTTCTTCTTCTTGCTTTTTATTTCTCTCTAAGTCCTCCTTCTCTCTTCTCTTTCTGAATTCTTCTTCTTCTTTCCTTTTCTTTCGATCGACCTCCTGTTACTTCCACTCTTCCTTTTCTGTCTTTAGTCACTCTTATTCCTTCTACTTACTCTTCCTTTATTATTCCTATTGTTGTTGTTGGAGATCCTTAGGTTGTTGGTTTCCTGTCTTTTGTGATTGTCTCATCTCTTCCTCCCTTTTTCTCCTGATCTCTTTCTTTTTTTGCGCAAGAGATGAATTTCTTTCCTCCAGGCTTTCTTCATCTTCATCTCCCTCCTGCTCATCCGATGGGTCTTATTGGTCATCATCTTTATGCTTTTTAATGCCCCCCCCCATATTTTGCTACTCTTTATTTCTTTTAAGCATGGTTGTCCTTGCTTGCAAGCTCATGTTTTCTTGAGATTGTTCAGCCTGCTCATCCTCCTTTTCTTTTTGTTCACTTGACCCTAATTCTTTGGCAGCATTATACCAATTTATGAATTTATATTCAGGGAAATGATTTTTGTGGAAATATGACCAATTAAAACCTGATTTATTGCAATGCATTACCACAATCCCCTTCAGATCATATCTGCGGTGACTCAAATCCACAAAGTATAATCCTTTCATTTCTTCAACTTTTGTTTCAGATTATTTAAAAATCTCGATGGTGTATGCTCCAATAGTAAAAGGGAAGGTATGAAAATTCTTTTTCTTGCCTTTGTGTAATGTTTTATAGAAGCCTATGATAATCTAATATCAAACCTCCCGCAAGAACAACCTGCCTGTCACTAGCCTCAGGAAATCATGAGGGAGCTTATACGAACCGAAAACTTTAATGAAGGTACCCTATTCATTGGGAAACCATATTGCCACTCTAACGATTGTCTCTTTATGTCTCTTGGACATACAAGGGGAATATTATCCAAAGATCACTTGGTACAAAGGATAAATAAATGAATCTGAAGTGGTTTCATGCATACTCTTATATCCTGGGTCCCAAAATATCTTGTAATGAACATGGATAGCCTTCGACACCTCGGGGGTCTATTTTACCTCCACCCCTAAAAATGAAGTCTTACACACAATGAATCCAAGAGGTATGTTGCCATACTAAATTCCAATGGCTGATCTTTCTTTGGGTTCTTCGCTACTTGTACATTGGTCCTTAGAGTTGAAGCCAAAATACTTCCCAAATTAGAGATAGTCCCCTTGGTTGCAATAGTGTACATGATATGGACACATGTCCCAAGAAAGGCGTTGATGTCTAGCCTTCCATATAGTTGGTTCATCGTTTCTACCATGAGCTAGTAGACCTTCCTAAGGCCCTCTGTTCTCTAAAATTGATCAACCTTGACCTAGAACTTGGAGGGTTCTTGCTACCATGACTTTAGAATATCTTTAGTTGACATATGGAAGTTTGACAACCAGCTAGTGTTGAAGGTCTCTTCTCTCTCTAGTAACTTGTGGTAGGAAGCAATGTATGCAACAGTGAAAAAGGCGAAAGATTTGCCTATGTGGTTCCTTACAACCCATTGTTATGTATCAATATTCTATAGTAACTAGTTGATGGTTTCTACACATGGGAAGACTGGCAGATGCGCGGCCACTTTGTGAAGCCATTACCTCTTGATATTAATGTATACCTTTAAGTCCTCTTGGTCATAGGGAATATTTTTCTTTGAGAATTCAAAATATATGTCAAACCATGAGAGCTTAGTGGTCTTGTTGATATTGCATGTCGTATCTCATTAGACCTGTGGTGGTGGTCCTTCTTGAACTTCTTGGATGCTACTCTTGGCACTTTTGCGAGAATTCTTGACCACCTCAGGCACCATATCTCTAGAGAAAGATGATATCGATATATAGTACATATCAATGTCACCTGGCATTTAAAACAAACAATCCCAAGATGAGAATGATGACATAAATAATATTAATAAGAGTGATGACCGCGAATTGAGCTTCGAAATGCGGGGAATAAGATGAGAAGTCTAGAGCTTAGAACTTGGTTTGAAGGCTAGCTCATGGATCACAAAATCATTGGGGTCTCAAAACCTTATGGGATAAAACCAAGGATTTGACGACTTGGTAGTTTGATAGAACTGGAGGTCGCTAGGTCGCAAGACTGGGTCAGTTCTTAGGTCGCATGGTAGGATGGGTCGCTTAGTCGCAGGTTAGACTTTGTTGTGGTTTTTAGAAATGTGAATTTGCCTCCCTTGGCATTTGGATGGTGAGGACCTTTGCATAATAGGAAAGGAAAATTCTAAGCTAACCACTCACTTTGCAGTGATACAAGGGAATCAATAATTGAAAGCGGGGAGCTATATTGCAAATGAGAGGTAGGGTTTTCAAAAATGGGACTTTAGATGGAAGAATGGAGGTCTGGAGGGTTTAAGGGAAGGTTTGGTTTGGAAATCAACCAGAGAGGTGTATAAATTCTACTGAAGGAGGGAAATGTAGAGTCTAGGGGTAGAGAGAGACACATGGTAGGAGAAACGATTACAAGGGAGGTGGAAAGACATCTACCTACAGAGAGTAGTAGCATGCTTTCCGAATCGCCAAGTTTCCCTACCTCTAGCACTCCAATAAACTGAATGAGCAAACAAATGAGCGAAGAACATATTTATAAAGTAGTCGCACGTGTGGAGCTTAGGGGGTTGCGAGGTCGCAAGATAGTTAGGGTCACAAAAAATAGCATTTGATATCTTATGACTACGCGACCTAGTAGGCTCATGTTTTTGATGTCACAAGATCGCATGAAGGATCAGGTCACGTGATCATAGGTCAGTTGCATAGCGACCAAGATACCTAGCGATTATTCCTGGTGATTAAAGTAGGTCGCAAGTCTCTAGGTCACCAATTTCACCATTTGACAAGTTGTGCAACCTTATGAATCTGTGACTTGGCAACTTGGACTAATAAGTTATGCTTTGAAAGGGGGGGTCGCAAGTCACAATCTTATATCTCAAATTAATGGCTATATTTACGACCTGCGACCTTTAGAGATAGTTAAGTATGGGAATTTCTACAGTGAAATTTCCTCAGGTGACTAAGGAAAACTTGACCTGCTACCAGGATGCAAAAAATTGTTAAGTTGTAGACAAAGGAGAGGAGTTTAACAATGGGGGGGGCTCCAAAATTTTGAAGGGGTAAAATTTTGGGGTTGTTGTAGCGGCTACAACAATTGGCGATTCACTTGTAGAACCTCAAATTATTTTCTTGCCCTCAATTTAGAGTTCAATTGATCCTTTGTGAATGTGTTATCCCAACCTCATGGGTCCCATCGACGTCTCCATGTTACTCATCGTATTGATCAGAAGTACCTCACTACCTTGACTTAACCTATCAAAAACACAATAAAAGAGTGTTCCTAATGACTTGAAATAGGGGTCTGGATAACTAAATATGGGTTTTAAGGGTTTCAATATTGTATTTGTATATATTTGGTGTTGCTCCCTAGCGGAGTCACCCTGTAGAAATTACAAACTTTACTCCACTGCTAGCGAGCCTAGATAGTACCACGGTGGAATTGTTGCATCACTTCTCTACACACGAAGAATTTCTCAATATTTTACACTTTATTTGACTTTATTCTTTTATATGCTCAATGGAATTTATTTATTAGGCATTCATTTTACCATGGCGGATGAGGGATCCAAAATTATTTTACATGCAAGCGAGGTTGTTTCTAGTTTTTCAGAGAGTTTATTATTTTACCAAAATGTGTGTTACCCATTATATTTTTCCTTTCCCCTTTTCGAGTCAGTGGATGTGAACCAATTTTCAAAACTATATAGCTGTTACGCAGGAAAATCCATTCTTCAAAAAGAAGTGATCCGTCTAGCCCAATGAGTGGGTCTAATAACAATTCAGACAAAGAATACAAGCTTTCTAGTTTAACATTGAAGTAATACAAGAGAGGAAGATGGCCTACCTCACTCCTTATGTGGTCGTTTCCTTGATTTCGATATTGATCCTTTCAATTTCAAGTTCGTTCCTCGTTATGCCTTCTACGTCAGAATACCTGTAAAGAATATCATACAAAAAAATACTAAAGACACATAACATATATATATTTCAAATCAAACCACACGAAATATCAAGGAGTATCATTCTAACCCAATTAATATTAATAGATTCATGGGACTCAAAGGATACTTTGTATTATTAAATGAACAAAGGGAAGCATACAATTAGTGCCTTGATGTTGGAGGCCTCCTTTGGAGTGGAAATCCAAGTCCAAGCTTAGCCTTTTAATCTCTTCTCCTTCTTTGTCAAATTGACAACATCAAGGTGCAATCAAGCAGAATAATGGCAACCATCAATGACCAACCAAGAATCACTACCATGGCACTCTTTTATAACAGATATGGAGAGGTAATGGATCCACTAATGAGGGGGAATGACCTTATCTCAAAGGGTAAAATCTTTGGGGATAATATCAAGGGTAAAAAATGGGAGTATTCAATCATATCCTTAACCAAAAAGTACCAGAACTCTGTTCTTGAGAATTCTAGAGGTCGAATATTCTACTCCATTTTTGGAGAACTTGCCTAAAGAGGAACATCATGACTTTACTGCTGAATTCAGGTGTTGGTAGCGCTGTTCACAGGTTAGGGACAGGGTGAGAAGCATGAGGCTATTAAGGGAAGAAACATGCTTGGCTTGTAAAATAAGTTTTTTTTACAAAATTTTGCAGAAAAGCTTGAAGGAATTTCTCTTTTAGGTCTTTAGGGATATCTCAAGCATGTTATCTAGGATGAACATGTTTATACAAATTTTATCACTTTGCGACGTTCATGACATGAGTGACACAAAATACGACACTTAGGATAAGGACTGAGGAATGTGGCAAAATAATGTGTAACAGATGCCCCCATGTATGAAAGAAGAATTAGAAGTGATGGTTGAATCACTTTATCATCCACGACAAGGACTTTGGAAAACCACCATCAGGAGACCTGCCAATAAAACATGATACACTATATGACATCTTTGATATAAAAATTCCTAATAACATATCTATAAATAGGAATCAAATAACACATGAACCCATAGCTTGGACGAAACCATCTGTCATGTTAGTGTCAATTTTTTCAGTGATCAAACATGCTCTTTCAGTTTATTTTCTAGTAGTCCTCGATCAAATTTTTTGTCTTTTAAAATAAATTTTGATCATTGCATATGGTCTAGGTAAGACATGTTGCTCCCCTCATTCCATCCATGGCCATCATCATCTCAGAGGTATGTCACCCATTTTCATTTAGACTCTTAGGTCATTCATTCCATTTCCATCTATGTTTGTATCTAGGTCTCCTTGTTTTGCCACTGAAAAGTCCGAAAATGTCACCAAAGAAGGCAAACAAGGCTTCATTTTCATCAAATTAGTTTGTTAAAGGGAGTTAGCATAGTTAGGAGAATAAAGTAAGATACTTAGTCTTATTTCAAAACTTATTTCATTGTTAAATTGTTCCAAAAAGGGTTGAAAGTTCATTTTATCCAAAGTTTGAGAAAGATTATAAAAATGCACTAATAGCCTAATGTTTGAGCTATTATGTCTCTATCCAAAGCTCGGAGGCATTATGCATTTTATCTAAATTTTTCCGCTCGAGTCATAAGGTTTGAAAATGAAAAACATTTTTTTCACTTGTGGTTAAATCTAAAGCACCTCCCAACCACTAGATCTTTCTTCCATCATATCAATGATCAATAAGCCTCTTTGGGCTCCCCTCACCATTCTACCTTTACCAGAAGTGGGGGTACGAAAAGGTGGTTTCCTCCCGCTGGTCCCATTTCAACGTGTCAAAACAACAGTAGAAATTATACAACAAGCATGTATATCTTGGATTCTCCTGATCTTACAATTATATGCCATTGTTAAATACATAATCGCTTCTACAAAATCTTTGTGGAATTTAAGACATAATCGCAATATCAATATCATGAAGAAATATCAATAAAAAATAACACATATAATTTAATCCGGGGAAAGCATATAGCTAAAAAACCCACTATCTTCTATTATGTATTATATCAAGGATCATGAAACAATTACATACAAAGCTCCAATCCAAGAGCTCTCAGTACATGAGCTAAACGTCTCACACTGTCATACAAAAATTGGCAAGTTCCTCAGCTAATTTACTGTCTCCAGAAAGCCTGCCTCCACTACACAATCCCTGATGGTAAAGAAAATTTGAATGAATGATTCAGACTTGCCTTGACTGTGCAATCCTCATAGTCACATCTAATGTTTTTGTGGTTACATGTGTGCAACCGGATAATGTCACAACTGATAGTTTACTTCCCTTTCACCTAGAACTCAACTGGGTCTCCACTGGATCTGACATGCATGTAGCTAATAATAGTAAAAACATTAGTTGCATGTGAGAACACTGATTGTGAATTAATTATTAATTAATTCACTTTATCTCTCACTAGTGTATCTTGAGTTACAACTAGCACAACTGAGTTTAACTCACTTAACTGAGTTAAACTACTTTAAAACTTTCATAACCACACTTCCAACTCTATTACAACTAGAATCACTCTGTTACAACTCAAGTCAACCTGCATGTCCCACCAACCAACCTCTTAACTCGAAATTCCTTTAGCTAACTGATTTGCCAATTCAGTTAACTATTTCCAAGTGCTCATTGAGAATACATTATTGTTTATTGTCCAACTAATATTAAGGGATAATAATAGTTGACATGCATCTATAAATATACATTCAATCTATAAATAGAACTTGCACATACATCTATAAATAGACCTCATCTATAAGTAGAATTTTCTCACGCATCTATAAATAGAAATCCACCTAAAAATGGCCTGTGTGGGCCCCACCTAGTGTAGGTTCTTAATTTTCACTAGGATCAAGGATGTTGTTTTCAGATGCCAATTTCACTATTTCTTGTTGTAAACTTCAACAAAAACATCATTTCGCACCCCCCCCACAAAACCTCTTACCATTCCCCCCCCCCCCCCCCCCCCCGAAATCCACCAAAACCGCCCTCCATTCCCACCATTTCTCCTGCGTAGCTCCCTCCACTCCCCTACTGCCACACATCTCCTCCCGCCTTATCCAACTCTGAGTTATTGTACCACTCCTGTGTGCTCCCATCAGCTCTCATCCCGATGCCTTATGCATCTGGCAGTGTTTTGTTACGCATCTAGGAAGGGTTTTATTTTTTGGTATTTTTCTCCCAAAACATTCCTCCAAGATCCAAGGTCATTTCCATCAGTTTCTGCAGCTTCTACACTTGTAATTAAATACCTCATATCCTCCTCAAGTAAAATTATCAAGCACAATGTTGGTTTTCTTACCTCCTTTTTCACTACGTTTTCACTTATGTTTATCAGTGGATGATTTCAGTGAACAAATCCTAACCCTACCATCTAATACCCTCATACACCTTTCCCATAACATATTATATCATTCCCCACCTTTGACAGCCTACATACACTTCATTCCTATCAAATCCTAATTTCATACTATTTTTCTATTACATAATTAGGAAATCCCCGTGTTTTCCTAATTTGATAACCTTATTTACATCTATTGCATCAAATTTCACTTGTGTTTTGAAGCCAATACACAACCCTACCTCTTGAATTTTTTTGGGAATTTTTCTTGGCTTCACTACCCTCCATTTCATCCTCCAAACTTACCCTATCCGTGTCCTCTATTTTTCCAAATTCATACTCAACATACCCACTACATCTAAACACCCAGGGTTTATCTTTATGATAGATATTATGGCAAGTGAAAAGAGAATCCACAAAGGAGGGTGCCACATCAGATTTGAGACCTCCACCTTTTAATAAGTCAATGCATCAGCTTTTTCCAAAGGATGCTTTGAGAGGACTGGATGTTTGAGATTCTGTAAAAAAATCATGGAAGAAGGTTTACATCTCCAATTGACTAGATTATTTGCCACAAGTTTCAGTACGGGAAAGTCCATTATTGTAGGTGTAGAGTTAAAATTATCAAAATATGTGATTTCTTCAGCAATAAGTATACCTAGTCATCGACAAAAGTGGTTTAAGGTCATGGATATAAACATTGAAGATTATAAATTGTTCCTCAAACCTCATGCTAGAGAGAACCCTGAGCACATATTCCCTTTCAGGCACATCCTTAATAGATATGCTCCTTTGATAAGGGTAATTATGAAATATTTCACATGTGAAGGGAGATTCTCTAGGTTGTACAAGTATGATATCAGATTATTGATGCACTTTACCTCTACTAAACCACTTGACTTGCCATATTACTTGTACAGAAGTTTGGTTAGAATGACTGAGAAGGTTCAGAGCAGAAATAAATATCATCACCCAAGTATTTTCCACCATGGTCTAGTCAAACTCATTGTTTTACTTAATCTCTTAGCCATCAATATGACTTGGGAAACCTTCATGGAAAAAGTAGCAGCAACATAAAATACTAGTCCTCCTGTCATGCATAACACACCATCACCATCAATATCGACACAAAAAATGGAGGTTGGCTCTTCCAGCATGCAAAATCAGATTTAAAAGGCTCCTAGGGTTGTTGAGTTCACTCACACTTATGAGAAGGGAAAGAGACAAGTCTTTGCTCCCATATTCATCAAAAGTGTATTAACACTTGACACTATAGCTGAGCAAAGAGAAATATTGGAGCAGACACTCATGCATCACATTAAATCACCATTGCACCAACATGATGAAAAAACACCCTTAGAAGTTGAGGTGGCATAGCAGGTTGAAGTCAAATTAGTTTAGGAGATAATTAGGGATAAATATGAGGAAATAGTAGAGTCGAGGAAGATTTTATCCATTTAAAATTTTCAAATTACTTTCCTACAACAAGAACATTGGCAATTGAGGGTGAAGTATCTGATACAAAGTAAACCTAAGGAATACCTAGAGACAGATAAAGGTAAAGGAAAGAAAGTAATAGATGTTGATCAAATGAAGGACATGGATATTGAAACACAACCAATAAGGCCAAAGACAAGAGGTCTCAAGAGGGAGCTGGAGCTAGAAAGACAATTAGCTCATCCACCTGAATAATTGACCTTTGATGTGCTAATAGCTATGGAGATCAATCAAGATAGAGAACTCTGGTTAGGAAGGGTGAATGAAAATTTAGAGAAGATTTTGAAAAGAGCCAAAAGAGACAATAATATTTAGAGGCATATTTCCAATCATTATTGTACCAGGAACAAATTTCACAAATCAAGCTTAAACAAGTGAAAAAGAAGCTCAAAGAGGCTCAAATCAAGCTAAAGATTAAGGATAGTTTAGTTTTTTTGGCTGAATCTTCATTGGCTATTTATCACATCATCCACAGGTGCCACAAAACAAATTTGGAGAAGTTTTGAGAATTTTTGGTATTTTTAGTGATTTTTGCACTAAACTAGAAATTCAGAGTTGACATTTTCATAGCGCCAAGTTGTTACGCTTGTTACTAAGGCATCCAAATGATGAATGGATTAAATGGTTGGATGAATTTTGATGAGTACATCACAGATCATGAACCGTTTTTGCATGACAAGCTCTAGTTTGGAAGAAAACGCTAAAAAATCACCAATTTTCTATGCTTCAGCCACTATTTTGGATAGTCTGTTACACATATAAAGTAACCTTGGGAGAATAAATTTTGGAGGCCTGCCCATAGGTGATTTTTTCAAAATTCAAGATGTTATGGAAACTAGACACACATGGATAGTTGACCTATTTTTCAGATTTGGATTTGGAGTCGTAAAATTCCCTCAAAATCAGCTGCAAAAAGTGTTACGCAATTGTAAAAAGTGTTACACATCTGCATAGGATTCCTCAGGACACTTGTAAAGCCCAGAAAAAGTTAGAAATTCGAGGTTTTTCTATCCTTTGAGCTGGCATTGGACTAATTGAGTTGGTTTTTACTTCTTATCATGAGGATACATGTAATTTGATGTGGGGGACATACACTCCTAGTCTATAGTTGAATTTGAGGGAATGGTTTATAACCTCCCTAAAATATAGGAAGTGACTTATCTCATGTATTTATGATGCATTTTGGATAGGATTTCAACCCTATGAGGTGTCATGGTGCATATTTTCTATAAGTAGACCCATTTTAGTCTTTTCTTGGGTTGGATAGTTGTTTTTGGATAGTGGCGCTATTGTATAAGCCTTTTGAAATGAAATCAAAGACAATGTTGCAGAAATTGTGTTGAGAAACCTGTGGTATGCCTAGGAGCATTTTTTTTTTATCTGTATGTTTATCTTATCATGTTAAATGATATGTTTTCCTCTTTCTTATACATGCTTCTATGTGTTATCTTCTTAGTCTATAAGCAGAAATCATGCATTTTCATGCTCTGTGTTAACAAGATTTACATTATATGTTTATGTTCTTATAAATGAATGAATTCACCTTAGTGCTCATTCAGATTTTATATCATTCCATCCTATACAAAATGACAAAATAAACATTCTTTCAAGCTACCTACATGGCCTCATCCATATTCTCTGCAACTTGACCTTGAAATTTGAATTAAAACCCTAAACTTAGTCTCCTTACTATCATTCCTATCCATGAAAAAAACACTAAACAAAAAAACTATTTATTGAGATTATATACCTAGCCTAAGATCATTATATATTAAGTCATTTAATTGACTGCAAAGTGACACTGAGAGAGACCTCTCTGGTCCTAGTAGGGCTAGCTACCTAACCTAAATTTTGGTCTATGGTTACCTTCCTTCAAATCCCACTCTCAGCCTTGGGAAGTTGGGGGGTAGTGATAAAATTCTTGGCGCTGTTTTCGGGGAATGATTGTAAAAATTTACCTGGGAATATTTCTTTATTCCTTTGAAGTTTAGACTCGTGAGAGGCAAGTTCTAACATTCAAAATAGGCTAAGTTCTTAAATTCAAACCAAAGTCCAAATTCCTATCTAAGTTGGCTCCTAAAAGACATACTAGGTCAAATCTAGATCCTAATCCCTCACCAATTGTAAATTAACCTAAAAGTATTTTAAGAAAGCACAAAACCAAGTCTCAGAAAGTTGGAAGAGCCATTCCTCCACTTTTCAAATCAATTCCTTGCCTAAGAAATTTGCTTCAGAAAATTTGGCTTATAATTCAAAATTTGAAACATCTTTGTTCAGGTCTAAGTCTAAAACCTTTCTTTCAGAAACTATATTTGATCCTATTAATTTTGAGACCTTTATACCATTTTCCGAGTCTTATTATTTTGAGGTTGATAGTGAAATCTGGTCTAATTTCTACAAATTTAAAGGCTTGGTGGATAAATTCCAAGAAACTTCAGAAAAAACTTATTTCCAATAATAGCAGTAGGATTTTACTTCACAATTTGTCATTACACCTTCTCATACATCTACATCATCATCTCTTCCTTTCATTCCATCATTAGCTCTACAAGTTTTCACTCCATTGACACCTTTACAACCCCCTCCATTAATCATGGCTAGATTCGCTCCATTTATTTTACCCCAAAAACTCACTGCACTACCTAAGAATTATGGTCAAAGATCGCTCCTTTTCTATGGAACATCAGAGGTTACTTATTACCAACATATTGTCAAAATGGTTGATTTCATAGTTCTTGAAGAGATAGACAATTATGATGCCAAGATGTGCATCATTGCATAAAGTTTCTCAGGAGAGGTTAAGAAATGGTTCTGCTCTCTCATAGCTGGTTCAATAGCTACTTCACAACAGCTGATTGACTTGTTTGTGAAAAAATGGGAGGAGAATAAGAAGTCATTGCAAATTTTAGCTGAATATAATGCTTTGAAAAGGAATCCCAATGAGTTGGTCCAAGAATTTACAGCTAGATTAAATAAAATATATGATTCAATTTCTGAAAACAACAAGCCTCCTCCAAGCCTTGCTTTACTTTACTGTCATGATGGTTTCGATCTTGACATGGCTTATCAGCTGAGGGAAAGAAATCCATCAACTCTTGAAGAAATGCAGAGAAATGCAGTGAGCGTGGAAGCTAATTTGATCATCAAGAAGTCAAAAATCAAAATAGAGAAAAGGGTCACTATCAAATAAGAAACATCTACTTCATCAGAGGGAAGCTCAGTTTTCTGCAGAAATTTATGCACTAGACGATCAACAGTATGTCTTGTCAAATGATGAAAAGTTGTCAATATGGACGGAATATTATCAGAGGGGATATAAGAATGCTCTTACTCAAGTACATAGGCAGTATAGTTTGAGGAGTAGGAATGTTCCTATAACCTCCAATCAGAAAAAAATAAATGCTCAAATAGATGCTCATCATAAAGAAAATGCCACTCCAAATCAAAGCAAAGATAAAGGACCTGTTGTTCCTAATCATGCTAAAGGAAATGAAACTGCCACCAGCGGACATAATAAGGATAAATAAACACAAGAGGGAGGATAGAAGAAGGAAATTTCACACAAAGATCAGTCCGAGAAGAAATATGCACCAATGAAAGAGTTAGAAAAAAATTATGCTCTTTTTAGTCTTGAAAATGAAATCACAAAGTTGAAAGTTTCCATTCCTCTAACTAAAATAGTGAAGAAAAACCAATATAAGTTTCAAGTAGCTAAGCTTCTTAGGGTGGATCAGATGGCCGACATGGTTAATGTGAGTGATGATCACCTAGAACTTCTATTTGGTCCTGCTGTTGATGGTGATTTAGAAGGCAACGAGGTCCCTCCATTTTATCTTAGCTTCAAAATCCATGATTTTATCCTCCATAATTCCATGCTTGACTCTGAAGCTTCTCATAACCTCATGCCCAAGGCCATTATGGATAGATTAGGCTTGGATATCCAAGACATTTGATTGAGGGTGAAATGTCTTGGCCTCATTAAAGGCCTAGTGGTGTCTTTAGAGAAAATACCAGCCAAGAATGTCCTTATGGATGTTGTTGTGGCTGATATCCCTCCCAGATATGGAATTTTTGTCTCACGGTCATGGGGAGAAAAGATTAGAGGTACCTTGTAGCTCGACTTTTCATATGCTACAATTCCCATCATTGGGAAACTTAGAAAACTATATTGGGAAACTAAAATGAAGTACATGATCAGTAGCAAAGAAAAGCCTAATAATTATCCCATACATGCTGTTCACATGGATTTAGAGTCCTTTATCTTATTCAATGATGAATTTCCAACATTTTCAGAAAGTTTGATTGAAGAGAAAACACAAATTTCTAAGTTTTCAAATTTTGTTTTAGAAATTGCAAATGCAAAAAATCAAGAAAATATCCCAAGTGGTTTGGAACCAAACGCATGATCTGAAATGATTGCTAGTTATTGATGTGTTTGTATCATTTCTAGATATAAAATTCTCTTTGCTTTGGTTTGCTTATTCATCAAGAGTTTGTCCATGAGCATGTGATTGTCAATTCAATTTACTAGGTGAAATTTAGTGTTTGTCATAAACTTAAAAGCATAATTTTAAATCACTGAAAAGAAGAAAATATAAAGACAAAAAACACACATAACATAGCTCAATACATAGAATTTTGTTGAAGGAGTTCACCCCTCCTGGGCTACGTCTCCTTGGTCTACTTCATAGTGTGGGCCTTTGTATTAGCTTCAAGTGTGCTCAAATTGTTGTTGCAAGCTTCAAATTCTATTATAACCTATTCCAATGAGTTTAAAACATCAAAATATACCATAAATGATTTTTTTTTGCTCAATTTTGATTTTGGATGCTCTAGCAATGCCTCCAACACCTGGTGGCCCTTGACCTCAAAAATATTCAAATGCACAAAAACACCTGTAGATGACCTCTTCTGCCTCTGCAACCTACTTCATTAAGTTCCTAGCATGTCAATTAGCCAAGAATGCCTCTTTCTTAGCTCTGTTTGGGCGAAAATTGCCTCAGGTATGGCAAAAAATATATTTCCCCCAATTTCTCCACTATTTTTGGAAGACCACCAGTTAAATTTCTAAAAATAGTCATTCCGCCAAGTTTGGCGCGCTCCCCTAAAATCCCGCCAGACCAAAATGCACTTAACTGTGTGTTTAATTAGTGATAAGCATGTATTAAGTGTTATTATTAGCGCATAAGCGCAGTTTAATGCTTGCCTCCGGGCACAGTCATGGTGGAAGGTCACATGGTGGAGGGGCTAGTTGCGGGCTGGCCCCTCCGCGCTCCATTGGTCCAACTTCGTGAGGCTTAAATAACTGTTTGCATGATTTTTTTTTTCAACATAGCCACCTGTGGCTTGGTGGTGTAGATGCTTCGTTCGTGGGGCGGAGGTCCAAGGTTCAAACCTTGACCTTGCCCCCATATTCCATTGTTTTTTGGCATATGACGTATATGAAGGACTTTGCGTTTAATTAACCTGCAAAATATAGTATTTAATAAACCTTGGCATTTGTATTAATTCAACCATTTGGATATGCAAAGTTTGGTTCATAGGTTACCTTTAGGTTTAATATAACCAATGAACTTGCATTACGTGGATTTTTCATATATATTTATAATGTTAATATTTAAATTATATATATAATGTTATAAACACAAAATATATTATATTATATATTAAATATAAATATAAATATATATATATATAGTATTAAAAAAAAATGAAATCCCCACCTTAGAAAACATTAGTAAATTTACCCCTATATAGACCAAACTCGTGAATTAGAAAGCGCCACTTGTCACAGTCTCATTAGAAGAAACCTGAAGAATATTTCCAAAATATTCTTTTTTGCTGACTAGGCCGCCACATTATCCCTGTCTCTGTTCTGCCCATTTTTTACCTTTTTTGGAAAGCGAACAACATACCATAACTTACTCATACGAACTCGGATTTTGATGAAACGAGTTGCGTTGGAATCTTGGTGATGAGCTCTACGTTGTTGTCCTAGTTTTGAGAAATTCTAAAAACTTTGAATTTTGAGCTAAATACTGAGCACCTAATTATTCCTCCCCACTAGAAGCCTTTTGGACCCAAAATATCTCTTGATTACTGATTATGTGGAGGAGGAGACTTTTCCCTCACTCTTCCAGTCTTTATCAATTGAAATTTTCCTAATTTCATCTTTTGGAGCTTTTCATAAAAAATCAAAATTTTCCTTGATTCTTACGACCATGTATTGTTGTCTTTGACACCGTCATGCTGAGATATTTCTGAATTTGCAGAACAAAATCTAATTTTGTAGAAAACATCTTATTTCTGCCTTGGTCATCAATCAAAGGAAACTTGGAATCTTTCTCACCTTGCCCTCTATCACTATGGCGAATTTTAGCTGCTTTTTCCTTGAACTTGTGTCAAATCTTGACCAAGTATCTTCGCCATTGTAATGTGCCTTTTGGAAACCAACAATGAACATGTGTGAAACCTATGCCTTCTTTGCCAAATTTATTTGTCCTCTCTTTGACCTTTGCAACCTCTTGCACCGACACCTTGTTTTCAACACCGCTCAACACCAATGTTGACTGCTGCAAATTTTTTTCACCTTCTTTCAAAGACAAATTGTTATCAATCTGAAACAACTCATTACAATTAAAAGCATCTATTTGAAAAGTATGATGCAAAACATCTCTTTGTTTTATCATCATCAATGTCAAGTTTTGGCTTGCATTGACTAGCCTCTTCATTTTCCTTGCATTAACTAAAGAAGTATTCAGTTTCTTGCGATGAGCTCTCACAATATACTCCACTCCATCCTTAAGAAAATGATATTTTTTCTCATGGCGATAAAATACCGCTTTTTTGTCATACAAATATGGAATTCCCAAGATCATCCCGAAAATTTCAAGTGGAATTACATCTAACTCGACTTCTTCAACAAAGTTTGTAGTAATAGCAAATCTAAAAATGCATTTCATTGTAAGCTGTAAATTAGCATTATTAAACTATCCATCCCAAAGGGTATGGTTTATGATGTGCCATGGTTTCAAGGTCAAGGTTTTTGGCTAAATATTCTGAAATCAAGTTTTCTTGTGATCCTGTATCAGCTAATGCATCAATCTTTGTATGATTAGAAATCACTCTAATATGGAACACTTTTTCTCTTATATCTTCATTTGGAGTGTTGTTGTGACTATTTGAAGAACTAGTACATTCAACATGTTTCCCTTTCAAACCCATAGCAGTAATTTTTGTCTCATCTCCTGAATCTGACCCTAAGTCTTTTTCAGCTATAGCAACAATTTTGCCTTTCTCTTTGGCTTTAAATCTATCTAGTTTCAATTTTGGATGAAGTTGCCAACAATGGTCTTCATCATGTTCAGTCTTTGAACAATTTTTGCAAATGAGTTTTGCCTTCTCTTTCCTTATACTTGCATTCTTCTTTCCTTTTCATTTTTCTCCCTTCTCTTTTCCCTTACCCTCACTTTCACCTTTCTCCTCTATGTTTTGCTGTCCCCTTGCCTCCAAGTGTGTGGCTTGTACACAAACTTCGTCTAAATTGCTTTGGTTAAACATAAGGATAGTATGCTTCAAATAGGAATGTAAACCTCCTATGTAATTCAAGATTGTATCTTGAGAATTCAAGTTTACTCCTAACAAACAAGTTTTCTTTCTAAATTCCTATATGTACTCTTGAACAGTTTGGCCTTTGAGCTGCCTAAAGTTTTGCCAACTCATAATCTATTTTTGCATATAGGCTAATGGATAAAATTGTCTTTTAATGGAAGAAATAAACTTGACCTAAGTCATGGAAATCTTACCATGAATTTGCATTTCCTCTTGAGTCTTTGCCTCCCACCAAACTAGTGCAACTCCTTCTATCCTTAATGAACCCAATTGGATCTAGATATTGTCCTCTTGTATATTATGAATTGTGCGGTATATTTCCAATTGACGAATCCAATTATATAACTTCTAAGCATTAACCTCACCATTGTATATGGGAAGTTCAAACTTAATGTCCAACTTGAGTCATGGATTCTTTCCTTTTGGGATCTTGGAATGAGTGTGGGTGTGGGTTTTGGTGGTGGATGTGGAAGATGAAGATGTTGATGAAGATGATGATGATGAGGATGGTGGAGATGGAGGTGGATTTCATCCACTACCTTGAGATAGTGGTGGTTTACCTCCACTACCTTTTTAGCTCCTTTCTTCCTCCTTCTTTCTTTTTGAAGATCCTTGTCCATGAGGATGCTTTGAACCTTCTCCAACTTGCTTTGCCATGAAAGCTTCATATGCAAATTTCACCATTATTTTCATCTCTTTGAATTCTCTCTTAACATCCTCTTCTTCAGAATGTTCATGAGTCTCTTCATAGCCTGAAATTTTGACTTTGGATTCAAGCTCAACCTCTGAAGCTTGTACCTCTTCAATCACTTCAGCCCCTTGTGCAACTTGTACCTCTTAAATATCAACTGATGGAGATGGAATTTGAGGTGCTTTAAGTGCAGCTTTGAGTGGAATAGTTGGTGGGGATGATACTTTCTCAACCCTCTTCCTTCTTGTCCTAATCTCAGGACTAGCTACCAATAGCTTCCCTTCTCCTCTCTACAATCTCAACCTTGTAAGTTTCACAAAAATTTCAACTATTAAAACCCTTCAAGAAAAACAAGTGAGCAACATTTTTCTCTGATACCAACTTGATTTGAAATGATTGCTAGTTATTTTTGTGCTAGTACCATTTCCAGATATAAAATTCTCTTTTCTTTGGTTTGCTTATTCATCAAGAGTTTGTCCATGAGCATATGATTTTCAATTCAATTTACTTGGTGAAATTTATTGTTTGTCATAAACTTAAAATCATAATTTTAAATGAATGAACAACAAAAAATATAAACATATAAAACACACCTAACAGAGCTCAATACGAAAATTTTTGTTGAAGGAGTTCACCCCTCCTAGGCTACCTCTCCTTGGTCCAACTTCATAGTGTGGGCCTTTGTATTAGCTTCAAGTGTGCTCAAATTGTTGTTAAAATATTCAAATGCTATTGGAATCTATTCCAATGATTTTAAAACATCAAAATCTACTAGAAATGACTGTTTGTTTGCTCAATTTGGATTATGGATGCTTTGGCAATGCCTCCAATACCTGGTGGCGCTCGGCCTAAAAAATATCCAAATGCACAAAAACACTTGTATATGACCTCTTCTACCTCTGCAACCTACTTCATTGAATTCCTAGCATGTCAATTAGCCAAGAATTCCTCTTTCTAAGTTTTGTTTGGGTAAAAATTGCCTTAGTTATGGCAAAAACTGTATTTCCCCCAATTTCTCCACTATTTCTGGAAGACTACCAGTTAAATTTCTAAAAATAGTCATTCCGCCAAGTTTGGCACGCTCCCCTAAAATCCTGCCAGAATAAACTACACTTAAATGTGCGTTTAATTAGTGATACACATGTATTAAGTGTTATTATTAGCATATAAGCCCAGTTTAATGCTTAGCTCCAGGTGTGCTCATGGTGGAAGGTCACGTGGTGGACGGCCTAGCCGCGGGCTGGGTCCTCCATGTTCCGTTGGTCCAACTTCATGAGGGTTAAATGATTGTTGGCGCAAATGGTTTTTAACACATCCACCCATGGCTTGGTGGTGTAGAGGCTTAATTTTTGGGGCGGGAGGTCCAGGGTTCAAACCCTGACCCCGCCCCCATACTCCATTGCTTTCCGTCATATAACATATATGACGGACTTTGTGTTTAATTAACTCGCGAACTATAGTATTTAATAAACCTTGGAATTTGTATTAATTCAACCATTTGGATGTGCGGAGTTTGGTTTATATGTGACCTTTGGGTTTAATCAAACCAACGAACTTTTGCATTACATGGATTTTTCATAAGTATTTCAAATGTTAATATTTAAATAATATATATATACATATATATATATATATATATATATATATATATATATATATATATATATATATATATATATATATATATATATTAAAACAAAAAATTAAATCCCCACCTTATAAAACATTAGGAAATTTATCCCCACATAGATCAACTCGCAAATTAGAAACTGCCACTTGACACAGACTCATTGGCAGGAACTTGAAGAATATTCCCAAAATTTCCTTTTTTCTGATTGGGCTGCCACATCATCCCTGTACATGTTCTGCCCATTTTTTACCTATTTTTGAAAGCGAACAACAGACCGTAACTTACTCATACGAACTCGGATTTTGATGACACAAGTTGCATTGGAATCCTAGTGAAGAGCTCTACGACGTCATCCTAGTTTCGAGAAATTCTGAAAACTTTGGTTTTTGAGCTAAATATTAAGAACCTGATTAGTGCATCAGCCCAAAAAAGAGATGAAACTGTGAAAGATACATATATTTTTGGTACAATAGAACTCTCTTAAGCAACAAGTAAAGTTCAATAATTCGATTTGCAGCTTCCCAATGAAGAAAGTGGTTTAGGGACCATGGACTTCGATGGAGCCTTGGGAAAGGAAGGGATTGACATTGAAGTGTGGATTCAGAGCCCTATAAATCAATCAATTAACATTCCTGCCAATTTTCGAATGTCCTCTTACAAGTTTGCATTTGATTGTTTGAAAAATGAAGCATAGTATGAGGCTTTGATAGTTGGCTTGAAAATTCTTAAGAAGTTAGGTGCCAAGAAAATTTCTCTCTATGGCGACTCTAAATTGGTAATAAAACAAGCCAAAGGGGAATACCAGGCCAAGCTTTCTAGGATGCGATCTCATCTAAATGCAGTGTTAGATATCCTCAAGACTTTCACCGAGTATACTTTGTCATTGATTCCAAGGGACAAAAATGTTATTGTTGATTCTCTTGCCACTTCGGCCAGCATGCTTAAAATTCCATTGTATCCAAATAAGAAGTATGAGATAAACGTTAAAAAACACCCTATTGTTTCGGATAATGTGACCTTCATAAAGGCGGCTATGGCGGTCATATTTATTGGAAGACTATAGAAAATAAGATATTGAGGGCGAGTTTCTATTGGCCAAGTCTATTCTCTGAAGTCTATAAAACAATCATGAGCTATCATCAATGTCAAATATTTCAGGGGAAGAGAAAGATTTTGCATTTGGCCTTGAAACCAATTGAAGTGGAAGCGCCATTTCAACAATGGGGACTTGACTTCATTAGTGAAATAAATCCTCTATCATTAGCCCAAAATAAGTGGATACTCACTGCTACTGATTAATTCACTAAATGGATTGAAGCCATCCCCACTAGGCAAGCTACTGATACTATTATAATTCAATTTTTAGAGAACAATATTTTGTCTCATTTTGGTTGTCCGTATAAAATCATTACTGACAATGCATTTGATTTTAAGTTTAAAAATACGATTGAATGTTGTGATAAATATCACATTAGGCTCGTTCATTCTACAACATGCTATCCTCAAGGCAACAGGTTGGCTGAATCGTGAAATAAATATTTAGTGAACATAATCAAGAAGATGTTGTAAGAGAACAAGAGAAATTGGCACAAAAAGCTCACCAATGCTTTATGGGTAGACAGAGTTAGCACGAAGAGATCAATCAGCATGTCACCTTTCCAGCTTGTGTATGGTGTTGACACAATGTTCCCTACTTCTTTAGTTGAACCAATGATGAAAATTGTGCAAGAGATCGATAGTGAACCAAATTATATCCAACGAAAATCAACCAAATGATTCATCTACAACAGTCAAGAGATGAAGTTTTCATTCATACTTCGAAAATTCAAGAGAAAAACAAGAAGATTTATGATAATAAGACCAAAGTTGATGATTTTAACTTAGCATATGTTGTTCTTCGTTGGGATGCCCGAAATAAAGACAAAGGTAAGCACGAAAAATTTGATAATCTATGCAAAGGTCCTTATAATATTACTGCTTTCAGAGGTAATAAGGCATTTTTATTAGAAGATATTGAAGGGTAGGAAGTTCTGGGAGGACTAATCAATGGTAGGTTCCTCAAACATTACCGTACATGATAATTGAAGAAGAGGTTCACTTTCAATGTACATATCATTTTTATTTGTTGTCCAACAATAAGAAAGTTGTTGCAGAAGTTTGAAGACTGAGGAGAAGGCCATGAGACTTCTATCTGATCTATGATGTTCTTGACACCTCTTGAAGGAGTTGCCATCCCCAGCTGGAGCCAAAGTTAGTGTCAATAGGTTCAATGATAAAACATGCTCTTTCAGTTTATTTCCGAGTAGTCCTTAGTAAATTTTTTTGTCTTTTCAAACAAATTTTCAAATAAATTTTGATCACTGCATATGGTCTAGGTCAGAAATGTTGCTCCCCTCATTCCATCCATGGCCATCATCATCTAATAGGTCATGTCACTCATTTTCATTTATAATATTAGGTCATTCATTCCATTTTCATCTAAGTCCCAAAGTAATAGGCAACTTAGAAAGTATCCCTAATAGTTGACTGGCTCCTCTGTTAAAAGCTAACAAATTTTGGGTAACAGGCACAAGCTGCGAAGAACCTAAGGCATTCCAAGAAGTTGAAGACAGAATACTAGTAGATGCACCTTCATATATTATTATGCTAGGTACGAAGACTTTATAGGCCTGTACTGTGATCTCAAATGGCACGTAAGAAGGAATATGGTATCTTGTCAGCCGATTCCAATCAAAGGAAGCGATCAGATTACTTGGAGGGGGTGCCATGAGAATAGGAGAAATACCCCCTTCTATTACAGGAATGGGAGGATCACCCTCCTGTACTATAGGAATGGGAGGATTTCACCCCAATTCATGGGAATCCGAAGAAACAAAAAGAACTTGAGTGGTATGAGGTTCACTCTCTACAGGAAATACTTGATCAACTGAAGGTGGAATTAGGTCGATCATTTTCTCAAACTATGGTTGGTCGGGAATGGACTCGTGTGATTCACTTTCGAAGAGAGTGGGATTTACTAGAGATGACTTCTGATCAATCACTTGATCAACTAGTGGAGGATCATGGGAAAGCTTCTGATAACCAACGAGAAGACAAGGCTGAGAAGTTATAAGGTTATCCAACACTTTCAAGGCTTCATCCATATAAGGACAAAGGTGAATGGGATGATTCCATTCACATAAATTACATGGAAATTTTAGTTTACCCTTTTTCCAGTGGACCTTATTATCACTAGTTGAGGGTTCATCATCAGCATGATCTCGAGAGGCCGATGACAAAGGTTGATTTGAGTCGGTGGACCACACTTCTAATACCCTGGGAATGCCTGGACAATCCCTTAGAAGGTGGTCACCCTTACATAAATTTCAAGGGAATTTGACTTTGCGAGATTGATTGGAAGATTTTTCAACATCATTTGCATGGGAAGCAATGGTTGCTTTGTTACCCCCCTAATTTTTTTGCTCCTTCTTCTTCTTAGCTTCCTGGTTACTAGAATCCAGACTTTCACCAGGCGAAGAGGATGAACGGGGTGAAGAAACAAGCGAAGAAGGCGAGGGGTAAACTTTAGGGTCAACATGAGGTTGAAATTTTTTAGGTGGAGACGAACATGGTTGAGAAGTAGCTTGGACATTCAAAGCCATGGGGGTCAAAAATAACGAAACTGGAAAACCAATGGTAAATCCTGGAAGGGACAACGTTGCCATATAAGGAGCAAAAATATTTGAAAAATAAGTAAAAGGACTAGGATTCCCATTTGAGGGGTTTCCTTGACTGGTAAAGTCAGGAACTGTTGCCATTAGTCTCAACCTAATATTTTCTAAGGAGTTGTGCATGGGTAAGATGTTATTCTGTGGGCAGTAAATTTAAATTAGAAATTAAACAACAAACTAAATAAAAAAATGGGTAAGCTAGGAAAAAAGGACTACCAAGCAACTGTGAACAACAATATACACCTTGGACCAAGGACTTGACGTACAATAGTCATATCCCCGTATGTTGTGTTTGGTGTATCGCGATTTACAATGCGGATGACTCGATTACCTATGGTAGGATAACAACCTAGTGGGGTATCCCAAAATATATGCAACGATACGTGGGAGATCGGTCCATAGTAGTGTTGTCTAATGTGTAACCGTTTGATGAGATCGTCCCCATATACTTATTATACATGGAGCATAGTCCTATATACTTCCATACATGGGACGAGATATCACCCCCGAGATGCAACACAAGTTGTTAGCGACAGCCGCTACGCTTAACGATGCATGAACACGTCTCTAGCCTAAACCTCTAGATATTGGCGTTAATTCCAAAAGCTCCTTAGTTTAATTGATGTTCATTTTAATGTTGATCTAAAATTAAGTTTTGATTTTGGGCTCAAAATGATGTCACCTGAATTCCTAGGATGCAGCTAAATGAGAAACGGATTCTTTCATTTTTAATGAAAGCTAAACTAATAATGGAAGAGATAGCAAACAATGATGCATCGAACAAAATGCAGCAAGCAAAACCCCCCCAACTAGATTTAACCTTTCACTTTTCAAAATGAAAATTATAAAAAGGAAAATGATTTCACTTTCATTATCCAAAATGCAACTCATTCAAAAGTAAAATTATTTCTACTTTCACTAAGATGCACTTGAATCAATTCTTTGTTTTTCACTTTAAATGACGAAATGCAACTGATGCAATTATTTCACTTAAAAAGCTTTCACTTATTGAAAAATTGTAATCTATTTCCAATAATAAATTTCAAAAAACTAGCCTTTCAATGCAATTGATATTACACATTTAACGAAAATTAATTCTTGAAATGAAAACTAAATAGATGCAAAACCTAATTTCTTTAAACAAGCACAAAGTTCACTATTGTCTTATAGCATAGAATCGATATTTCTTGATCAATACAAGCAATAAACAAATATTGTAATTGACTTGTAACAAGACTCAACTAAAAGAAAAATTTACCACTTAAATCATAAGACTAAATTGTGCTTTTAAAAGAGATTGAAAACACTCAAAGCAAGAAATAATGTAATCAAAGCAAAGAAAACATTTAAAGGATCAAGACACACTAAGGGTTTTCCAGAAGAGACCCAAAAAATATCTAATTTCTAAGACCAGTGTGGTCCACCAGTTAACACAAGTGGCATGCGGCGCGACTGTTCCAACAAAAACCAACACTGGAAACATGATTGCATCTATTAAAAAGCGCGTTGAGAAAGGAAAAAAAGGATAAAACAAGAAATATATGAGGAAAAAATTTAGACAAGCTTGAATACAGACTAAAAAACTATCCAAATAAGTGGTCATTCAACAGTTGGTTAAAATAAGCATGAATATTGTTGGGTCAATTTACTATTGTAAACTAACGCAAGTATTTATTATCAATCCGGGTTAGTGAAACTTAGAAGCATCCTCAAAGTAT
>CM076570.1:93863126-94046887 GCA_034641835.2 Pinus albicaulis | reverse complement strand
AAAGAACACCCTCACAGAAGAACCCAAAGGCCTGCAATAACAACACCAGCTAAATGGCTAAGAGCATATGAGAGAGAGAAGGAGAATGAGTTCATAGAAATGTTCGACTCAAATGGGGAGCCTATGTTCGATGATCCAGAATTCTTCGACAGCTATGTTGAGAAATTGCCCATTGGGATGAAAAGGAAATTTATCTTTTATAAGCTCCCATATTGGGAGCATCTTAAAATTACCCACTTATTAGATACCATGCATATATTTAAAAATGCTTCATCTTCTTTATGGAGGCACATTGGCTATTAGGAAAGATCTTATTACTTCAAAAACTAAAAAGAAACATTGGCCAAGACAATTAGAAAGTACAAAATCAGAGGCTCATCACTCTAATTGGTATTTCAAAGAAGGTGATGTCCCATGGATTTTTAAAAAAGATGAGATTTCTTTGGAAAAGGAAGTTATAATGGGTGTGAGGGTGCCATCTTCATATGGGTCTTCACTACGACGCTACTTCACCATGGAAGACCATTTGTCGGGGTTGAAATCGCATGACCATTTGAATCTTCTAAGAGTACATATAATTTCAAAAGCATGATTTTGTTATTTGTTGTATTAATAATTTTTATCCCATGGGATCATAAAACATGATTAATTTTGTATATTATTGCATGTGTTTATAACTTTGTAGTGTCATTATCCTTTGTTCGTGCATGGGTGTGTGAAACATGACTTCCCCCAAGACCTAGGATGTGTTGTATCTAAATTATCTACATTTGTACATTGGATCGCGTCAAAGGAGATTCATGTGGCTAGCATTCCACGGTGGCATCAAGAGATAGTTGAGATTGTTTGTATGTTTGAGAAGGAACTGCCGATGAGTTTCATGGACTTGCAGGTTCATCTTCTAATCCACCTAGTATATGAGGTTGAATTAGTTGGGGTGGTTTCTTGTCATTGGATGTTCCTCTTATAGAGGTACATGAAGAAATTGAAAGGTTTTGTTCAACAAAGGAAAAAATCCGAGGGGTCTATGGCAGAGGGGTACATATCGTATGAGTATTTCTATTATGCCAGTGAGTACATCAATCAGATTGACAAGACACCGGGTGCAGTGATTTGAGACGATGAAAGGGATGAAGAAAAAAGTGAAGTGAAGCTTCTCCAAACAAATGGAAAAAGGCGTTTGATAAAGAGTAAGCAACTTATAAATTTTCAAATTTACATGAAGTAAATATTCATGTTGAACCTTGATATAATGTATATTTTGATCTCTTATGTACTATATGTCGGTTTGATTTCATTAGCGAATGCAGAGATTGAAGCAACCAATAAATTTGTTCTTTACAATTCCGAAGTGACACAACTGAGGGTTGCATTGTACGAACAAGAGAGGATGAAGTGGGATAGTGACAGGAAAGAATTCATATGGTTGAATGGTAGAAGTGTGCCTTAACCCGGTCATTTAAAGAAAATATGCCAATTATATGCCCCAATAGTTGGGTTGTTGACCAATTCAGAGAGAAATGCGGTGCAATCAGTCGTTACCCGCGTGCTGAAGAGGATACGCTAAACGTAGGGACTGAGTGCAACAACTCGGTAATAGTCTATTTATGTACATTTTAAACTTAATAATGCACCTTTGAAATTTAACATCTATATTTTATATTTTAACAATTGGGTTATTAGACACATGACACTATGATTTTTTAACTTGTTTATAGGTGCATTTGTTCCCAACTATGTGGGCATATGGACATCATTTTCACACAGAAAATTTCGATGATGGACAAATGACACAAGACTGTGGAGTGGAAGTTGAGTTCGATCAATCTAGTCGAGCTAGCCATCGTGATCAAAACCTAGTACAAGGGACGTTAGGTTACGTCGGAAAGATACAAGAGATCATTGAAGTGGACTTCTCTTCTTTCCAATGTGTTATTTTTAGGTGCAAGTGGTGGGACACCTTTGATCGGAATAATCTAAAGAAAGATCGCAATAGTAGGCTGATATGTATCAACTCTAGAAAGAGGTGGGATGAAGCTAAGGAGCCTTATGTTTTCCCCAAACACTGCAACCAGGTGTTTTTTTACCCAGATGTGTTGCATAGGGATTGGTGGTTCGTATTGAGACATGACCCTAGATCAAAACATATTTTTGAGAACAATAGTGTTATCATGCCAAGCGAGTTGGAAGATAATAAGCGTGATCATGAAAACAACGAGTGATATGGCACATGTGTTATTTCATCATTTATACTATTTAAGATGGGTTTTTATAAAGAAGAGGACTTAACCTTATAACTAAGACTTTTTTTTCTTCCAAACATTATAATAGGTATTTTGAATTAATTGGTTTGCATTGTGTTAATGATAAAATCATTTCAGTTGATAATTTGCAATTATGTTGATCTCGAAAGCAATGCACTGTATCAAGTTCTTTTTTTATGTTTATTCCTAAAATAATACAGATATTTGATTGCTTTAAATGGTTTTTCACTATATCATTACTTATATAAATGTACCATATTATTAATGTATACTGTTATTTTTGGTATGTAAGATCATAACAAAATCATGATAATTCTAAACATGAATTTATTTGCATTATTTTTCTAAACTTTACTATGTTACAAAAAATCATATTATTCTAGATTTATTATTTCACAATTATTTATATTTATACAGATTTACAAAATTTCAATTATGATAATTTAACAATATGTACAGCATACATTTTAATTACCATAGTTATGGTTCAAAATTGACAATTAAATTACTATTTTATAATTTTACAAATTTACAAATTTTACAATTTTACATACAATTACAGTTAAAATCACAATTATAATCACGATACATACAATTACATTTTTACAAATTTTACAATTCTAATAAAATTGAATCATGACAATAGATACAATTACTATTACAATTTTATAAATATTTTACATACTATTACAATTACAATCACGATACATACAATTACACAATTTTACAATTACCAATACATAATATTCAATAAATATCATGATTTAATATTAAAAATAAACATCACGACCATGATAACCATCGTACAAACATCATATTCTAAAATACACATTCAAATTCGCTAACATCATCTAATCAATCATCTAACAAAACACAATCATTGTATAACATCATCACAACACAAACATCAAATATACATCTCATGTCAAATAACTGCTATAACATACACATCTATGTGCAAACACATTAAATAAACATATCTAACATGAATATAAAATACATGCACCATCTCTCTCTCTCTCTCTCTCTCTCTCTCTCTCTCTCTCTCTCTCTCTCTCTCTCTCTCTATATATATATATATATATATATATATATATATATATATATATATATATATATAATGTCAAAAAAAATACAACTGTAATAGAACTGCATACAAATGTCAAATATATGGTGGTACTACATCAATACTATAACTAGTCGAGACCGACTTAGTCGATGGTGCCTCATGCTAAGATGGATGTGCATGCTCAATCGGAGGTGCCTTCTCAGTCGATGGTTCCTGTTGATCAGATGGACGTGCCTGCTTAGATGGTGTCTGCTTAGTGGATGGTGCCTGCTCATATAAACATGTCTGCTCAGGAGGTGTTTGCTAAGACGGTGTCTGCTTAGGACTAGGAGCATGCTGAGATGGTGTCTACTTAGAAGATGCCTGCCCAGGACTAGATGTTGCTTGCTCATCTCTTGCGCGAGGTGAAGAAGGAGGAGTTGGAGTACTAGAATGATCACTCCCCTCGTGATCATGATCATCAGATGATATGTTGTGTCGCGCGTCTCCATGGCGCTTATCACTCCTAGCCACTAGTAGCTTGGAAAATCTGACGATATGACGCATAAGGCTCATCATATCGCGGGGCATGTCCCTGCAGAGCTCTGTGAGTGTACGATCATCCTCGATCTCTCTAATCGTTGCAAGGCGGACTCCCTCATCAACCATGAGTCTACATAGTCGGTCGCCCAACTCCATCCTGAATCAAATGTCTGCCCTACGCTGCATGCTCACGGGTATTTGCACCCGAAGAGGTCTGTCACCCTGATTCGTGGCCTCCACCATCTCCTCGTCATCTATAGGATAATCCGGTGGGGGTGGAATCATGTCCCAACGAATGTGAAAATATCTAAAAAATATATAGAACACAACAATAATTAGACAATTTCATTAAAAAAATTAATAAAAAAAGTTAAGGAACGTGTTAGAATAAATTTTATTCTAATTAATTAAGACAATAAAATGAAACTATATTAATTTAAAGAAAACACTAATATTACCTCTAACATCTAGTGGCTCATCCTATGTGAAGAGGATGTTGGTACACCCTCGCCAATCCAAAATCGTGTAAGGACATGACACCATCACGAACATGTGATCATCAACACTGGCTAGCAGCTCTAGTGCATCACTACATATCCTGGTCGGATACTTGGACAGACCCCTCTTGGACATCATCTCGCCCCACATCTGCATCCATACATGTAACATCGGCCTACGAGGTTGGTGGACAAAAGTAGGCCTCGTCTTTTAAAACCTTTCAAAAAATAAACAAAATAACTCTAAAGAAAAAGGGAAGGTCAACCTCCCACGTCCCTGAGAACGACATCTATCTAATGATATACAAAATTTCCGCAAAAAAATGGCAGACCATCTAACAAGTCGTGGCATCTAGAATAAAGAATCAACATAAAATAAAAGAGGGCAACTAGTGCACTGCCCGTCACGAGTATAATGTGCAATGGTTGTCAATAATAGTGAGAGGCACCTAACCTCCTCTAGACCAAACGAAGCAATGCATAGCTGACCACCAGACACCTGAAAATCTGCAAGAGAAAGTATATCATCCCTAATGTATCTATGGGAGTACACCAACTAAATCATTGCTGCATAACTGACGGAGACATCTGGGAACTGGGGAAAATCTAGCCCTCTCCTAGATAGGCCAGTAATAAAATAAATGTCCTCCTCAGTGGGCTGGTACCACTAGTCACGACCAACCCAGATATCTTGTCGGTGGGAATCCCACCTGTAGATCAATTTTTCTAATAACCCATTGTGCCCCTTCAGGGATGTAGCCTCCTTTTAGAACTTAAGGAGGCCTACCTCCCTTAAGAGAAACTGGGTGGGTGCCATAATAGGGTGAGGGTACAAAAGTCTCTCCCTCTCTCGTGCCTCCCACTGTTGAATCATGTTATAATTTTCCTCCTCTCCTCTTGTTGTTGCATTTCCTCTCTCCATTGACATCGCTGAATGATTCACATATTAAATACATCAGCTTTTTTTTTTTCTTAATAACAAATGTATTTACAAATATATAAATATTATTTTTATTTTTATTTTTCGAAAAATAATAATAATAAAAAATAAAAATAAAATAAAATAAAATTGGTGTTCCCAAAAAAACAGTCAAGCATTGCCATCGATGCGTACCTGTCTATCACGCACCGCCCACGGTGCGAACGAAAAACTTCACGCACCGCGAAAACAATAAATCTTACTTCAATTAATTATTTTGTGTGGTGCATTGACCAAACTATCTACCCCGGGACGGTTGCTATAGCGCAACGCACCGCTAGTTGGCAATATTTTACCACTGGCGATGGCGGTGTGTTCCCGTAATATGGACGGACTGGGCCGTTATGTATATTTTTACATAATGCCTTGTGTGTTCCGTTAAACCACTGCACTGTCGTAAATAAAGTGTTATTTTTAAAAATTTAAATTATCGGTGCGACCGACAGTCGGCATGCAGCGCACTATTTTATTGTTAAAGTGGTGCGTGTTTTCTCGGTACCACATTGGGCTGTCACATTTACTGCCCGGTGTGATTTTCGTTAACACCATTTTTTTTTTCTTTTCTTCAAAAAAACAATGAATTTTAACTCAATTTAATAAATTAATTTGATACAAGCTTAAGTTGGTGACAAACGAGTAGATTACCTACACATTTGTGCGTCGAGGAGGCATCTTTACAATATAATACTAAAAACCAATTTTCCCACCGTTTTGCAAAATTCGAAGTCCACACAGTGAGCAATGGACGGAAGCAATGCAGGTAATGGGAGCACCGATAGCAAGGTGCCTCAAAGAAGGAAAACTCACACTGCTGCTTGAGAACTCTACAACAGTGTAACAAGCAAAATGAATTTTTTTACGGCAGGTAATTTTTTTTAGATTAACCCTTTTTCGGTGCGCTCGATTATGAGACGCACCAGGCAGTTGTATCAATGGCGCACCACACTTATTTACAGTGTGTTGGATTATTGAGATGAACTGGGCTGGTTTGTACAGAGAGCACAGTGTCTCAGTGTGCCATTTGATAGTACGCACCAATGCACTTTATATAAAACACATCAATGCATTGTATGTATGAGGTACATTTTTCTTTTCGTAGTACTTAAAAATAACTCTGCAACGCTTCTTTAGCCTCTAATATGCATTGGTCTGTTACATATATATCAAGCGTTGATCCAGGTGGATATTGGTGGCCGCCCGCCTATTCCACTTGGGGCCCCACCATTGTCTCTTTCAGTTTTTTTCACAATTTACTATTTTTAGCAGCTTTTCGGGTCCTGAACTTCCGGAGCCGTTTTGAAGCCCCAAATAGAGATAGTATGCCGAAGTTACGTCCCTGGGAATTTGAAACACCAATTTACCCAAACAGGGCCCATAGTTTTGGCACTTCATCTCCTAGAGTTAGGTTTTTGGACGTTTAGAATTCTCCATTGTTTCTCCATAATAAATAGGCCCTCAAGTGTCATTGTAATACAATTCAGAGGTTTGTAGTCACCACATCTCTTCTCAGAGATTCGCTACCAACACCCTAACTATTTTATTTCCATCATGTTTGTAAGCATATTTCTGTGATTTGATATATTAATGAAATGAAGCTTTATTTATGCTGTATTTCTATGTTTATGGTTATTTCTGTATTCTGTTGCGTTCCTGCATAAATCCGAATCAGTGGTATCAAAGCGGTCTACTTTTTCTCGATCCTTCTTTGCATGTCCCCAACAAGGTCGAGGTATAAGGAGTTAGGGCTCGATCTGGTGGTACCTTTCCAAGATCAGCCTCGCAAACCTCAACGAACGCCCATGGGGGACGAAAAGAAAGATGAGGGAGCAGGAGATCCTATCAAAATATTGCTCGAGGAGGCCCTCAAAAAAACAAAGGAACGCGATGATGGATAACTTTGCCCAGATCCTTCAACGACTACCCACCGACGACGCATCTACATCCAGCAGCCACTCTGGAGGCGCGACTCCCTTTAAGGTACAAGTAAACTTTGACATTCCCATATTTGAGGGTAAAATAAATGCAGATGTCATATATAGATGGTTGAATCTATTAGAAGGATATTTCTCGGTTCATGATTTTTCCGACCGGGAGAAGATTATTTTTGCACTCCTCAAAGCTACCCCCCATGTCAAGGACTGGTGGGAAACCTACTATGAGAAAACGGACGAGACAGAACCCTCTATGTTCTCAGCCATACCCACTTGGAATTCTTCCGAGATGCCATCAAGGAACAATACTATCCCATGGGGAGCTATGAGGAAAAGTACATACAATGGACCACGCTGCGGCAACAAAGGGATCAAGATGTGCATGAGCTAACAAATTTGTTCCATACCCTGCGCACAAAGTTGGGTATCAAAGATTCAGAGAAAAATTTGGTGCTAAAGTATCGCGGTTGTCTGCACAGATACATTCAGGAGGAAATGGAGTTCCTCGACATCTCCTCGCTTGGTACGACATACTGGTATGCTGCCAAGATTGAGCAGAAATTCAAACAGAAGAAGCGAGACTTTGGATCTGCGAATCAAAAGCAAGGGAAAGGTGCCCCCAAACCGCAAAACAAAGGAAAAAGCTAAGGCATGGTGGCCTAAGACAACTTGCCAAAGACACAAGCAAAGAACAACACCGCAAAGCCAAATAAGGACATGAGAAAGTGGTGTGAGTTCCATAAGAGCTCCACTCACAACACAAGTGAGTGTCGGGCCAAGCAGTCGTTGGTGGCCAAGATGAGGGCTTCTGAATCAGATGCATGCTCTGACTCTGAATTAGAACCTAACAAGGTGAATGACAAACGGAAGCAGATTATTGATGCGGAGCCCAACGCCACTGTTGCCACTACGAAGATCCAAAGGAGGCAGAGCATCTCTTCCACTCCCAGATGTGGGTAAAGGGTTCCCTGCTACGGTTCATTTTTGACAATGGGAGCCAAAAGAACCTCATTTCAGCAGATGTTATGAAGTGGTTGGGCTTGCCGACCACAACACACCCACAACCATACACCATCGGGTGGCTTCACCAAGGACGGGATCTCTGCGTCAGCCAGCAGTGCCACCTTCCCTATAGCATCAAGCCCTTCACGGATGAGGTATTATGTGACATTACTCCTATTGATGTTTCTGATGTATTATTAGGCCAACCATACTTGTGGAAGTGACATGTTGTGTATGAGTCCTGGCCTCGCGTTGTTATTGTTACTTTGGGAAATAAATTGTACAGGATACCAGATGTACCACCGCCTCCCACTATCCCTTTGGTTATTGCAAAACAATGTAGTAAGCTGATTTCCCAAACCAGGAAATTTGTTTTCCTGATGATCCGCCCTAGGGCAAGAAGAAAACTGTGGCCACGACCTCCAAACATGGCTCCTCTACACGACAACAACAAATGGACAAGGTTGTGGAGGAGTACAAGGACATCTTCACCTCACCCACAGGGGTGCCTCTACACTGTCAGGTCAAGCACCCCATTGACCTAACCCCAGGTGCGCCGCTACCCAATGGACTGATCTATAGGCACTCTGTTCTGGAGAATGATGAAATCAAGAGGTAGATTCAGGAGCTGCTATAGAAAGGTCACATCCGACCAAGTTCATCACCCTGTGGGAGCCCGATCGTGTTGGTACAGAAGAAGGATGGGACTTGGAGACTCTGTATTGATTGTCTGGCGTTGAACAAGATCATTGTCCGGAATAGGTACCCGATCCCATGGATTGATGACCTTCTGGACCAACTCAAAGGGGAAAAATATTTCAGCAAGATCGAATTGAATTTTGGGTATCACTAGGTACCAATCAAACCCTTTGATGTGTGGAAGACTGCCTTCAAAGCCAAGGAGGGCCTTTTCGAATGGTTCATCATGCCTTTCGGATTGACAAATGCTCCCGCAACCTTCATGAGGTTGATGGATGACATCTTGCGTCCATTCACCAACTCATTTGTAGTGGTATACTTGGATGACATTCTTATCTTCAGCCAGACTTTGTAAGAGCACCTCCACCAGATCCGAGAAGTCCTCCAAACACTACGGCAACACAAGTTGTTGCCAATTTGGAGAAGTGCACTTTTGGCATGACCCAGGTTCAATATCTGGGATACATTCTTGATGAAAGGTGGGTGCATGTGGATCCAGCCAAGATCCAAGTCATTCGGGATTGGCCAGCCCCAACCACCCTAACAGAGCTTCGCAGCTTTTTTGGTCTTGCTAATTTCTACCGCAGGTTCATGTTGGGATTCTCTCATATCACTTGGCCCTTGAGTCAAGTCACCAAGGGAGGAGCAAAAGCAAAATTATGTTGGTTGGAATCTCAATAGAAGGCGTTCGTAGAATTGAAACATTGCCTTTGTTCTGCCCCAGTGCTCACATTACCAGACTTGCAACAACCATTCGAGAGCGAGATAGATGCCTTTGACTATGCTATTGGGGCAGTTCTTACTCAACAGGGGCATCCAGTGGCATATCACAGTGAGACATTGTTTGACAGAGTTCGAAAGTATCCCACTTATGACAAAGACATGTATTCCATTGTGCAGGCTTGTCGAAAATGGAAGCATTACATTTTGGGGAAGGAGACAATCATCCACACAGACCACCGACCCCTGCAGTTCATACAGACACAAGGGAAGTTGCAGAACAATTTCCATCAGAAGTGGTCCACATATCTGCAACAATTTCATTTGAACATCAAGTACAATAAGGGTAGCACCAATAATGTTTCAGATTGCCTCAGCCGACCACCGATCGTGGCCATAACCACCGTTCTCAACTCTTGTGGGCATGATAATTCTGATTGGCTGCTTCTCTACAAGAGAGATCCAGAATTCAGCTACACATACAAGGCACACTTGGGGGGTATGCAAGTTCCAAATTTTCACCTCCAAGATGCACTATTATGTCACCTGGAACACCTTTGTGTTCCTTCAAGCTAGCATGCCAAGATGATATGGTAAGCGCACTACAGTCGAGTCGCTGGGAATTTTGGGGTCGAGAAAACAGTGGCAGTACTGCAAAAGTATTTCTATTGGTTGAACCTTCGACAGGATGTCGGGAAGTACATCAGATCCTGCACTGCTTGCGTCATTGCCAAACCGACCATCAAGAAGCAAGGGCTCTATACTCCGCTACCTACCCCTAGTCGGCCTTGGGAATCCATCTCCATGGATTACATGTCAGGCCTTCCTTCTACTAAGCATGGAAACGACTGTGTTTTTGTGGTCATCGACAGATTCTCAAAGATGGCCATTATGGCGACCTGCAAGAAGAATATCACAGCACAAGCCACTGCTAAACTCTTCTTCGAACGAGTGTGGGTGCACTTTGGGATCCCACAGTCTATCATATCAGATCGTGACAGCAGGTTCCTCAGCACATTTTGGTCTAGCCTTTGGTCAATGTTGGACACCAAGCTCACCAAGTCCACAGCTTTCCATCCCCAAACTGATGGCCAAACAGAGGTCGTCAACAGGATGATTGTACACATTCTATGCATGTACAATTAAAAACATCCACACACATGGGATGAGAACCTTCCCTATGTACAACACAGTTATAACCACGCTCTCCATATCTCAACCGGCCACAACCCCTTTCAGGTGGGCTTGGGATCCTAGCCACTATGTCTCATTGACGTAGCCATGCCATTTGTTGCTACTCAGGCTGATTCGGCTCATGTCCAATCTGAAGCTGACAAAGAAAACAACTTCGTCGAGCGCACTCAGCACATCTGCCAACAGGTTCATGACATATTGGACAAAGCCAATGCTAAGTACAAGCAACGACATGATCAACATCGGGTGCCACACAACTTCTAGGTGGGCGAAAAAGTGTGGCTACATTTGCAGAAGGAGCGCCTCACTAGACCCCACTGCAAGATTTTCCCGCTCTGATATGGGTCATACACCATTACCAAGGCTGTAGAGAACAATGCCTTCGAGCTCAGTATTCCACCATTCCTTGGTTTGCACCCAGTATTCAATGTAGACCGCCTTCGTCCCTACTTCCCACCTCTATTGGACACCTATGAAATTGCAGAAGAACTCACACCAAAGGAGTTAAACCCAGACTGCATGGAACAGGCCACCACAGACTGTATCATGGACATGCAAATCAAGAACACTCGCTGACAGAAGATCCTCAAAGCTAGCCAACTCCTGCACCAAGGCAAGTGGCTCACCAGGGACCAAGTTCAAAAAGATTTTCCTCATCTCATGGAGGAACTCAACACAATGGGGACTATTGCTTCCTAAGGGGGGAGGAATTATCTAGGTGGATATTGGTGGCCACCCGCCTATTCCACTCGGGGCCCCACCATTGTCTCTTTCATATTTTTTTCACAACTTACTATTTTTAGCAGTTTTTCGGGTCCTGAACTTCCAGAGCCGTTTTGAAGCCCCAAACAGAGATAGTATGCCGAAGTTACGTCCCTGGGAAGTTGAAACACCAATTTACCCAAACGGGGCCCATAGTTTTGGCGCTTCATCTTCTAGAGTTAGGTTTTTGGACATTTAGAATTCTCCATTATTTCTCCATAATAAATAGGCCCTCGAGCCTCATTGTAATACAGTTCAGAGGTCTATAGTCGCCACATCTCTTCTCAAAGATTCGCTACCAACACCCTAGCTATTTTATTTCCATCATGTTTGTAAGCATATTTCTGTGATTTGATATTAATGAATTGAAGTCTTATTTCCATTGTATTTCTATGTTTATGGTTATTTCTGTATTCTATTGCGTTCCTGCATAAATTTGGATCAAGCGCACCAGTGCATGTTATGATTAGAAACACACCCAAAAAAAAAATCAGCAAAAACCTCCACCCACCAACCTCCTCTAGTGACCTCCACTACAAACAAATATCTGGGCTATTTTTAAAAGGTCTTCCTCAAAAACATCCGCTAGAGGGTCTTTTCCTTGTAGTGAGGCAATGAGAGGAGTAGTTTATTGGAGCATGTGTTCATTGCTAGAGAAGCAAAATTTGATGGTGATAGGTGGAAACCCTCCTGCCCTATGCTAGTCTTCATTGAAGCAGCACATGAAGACTAGAGTGGGAAGAATTCCCTTAGTAGCTAAGGAACAACAGTGGGTAGTCGTGAGTTGTTCACAAATAGAGTTTAGAACAACTTAGCAAGAGTCTCGATGTGTTGATGGACAAATGATCAATGAGAGAGTATATTGGATAGCCAAGATTCAATGGCCAGATGGACTTGGAGCATTGATATAGGCAGTGTGGCAGAATGGAAGCAAAGGACCGCAAGTGTACAAGATATGACAAAGAAGTTGTGATTGCATGCTACATCAGCTAGATCATAAGAGTGTCTTGTATTTTTTATTCCTGTACTTATGGATATTTGAGGGCCATTATCCTTGGTACGGGAGCCCTAGACTATTATATTATTCAGTTAGATTATTATAGCTAAAATTGGGTTATTGTACAAAATTGTGTAAAAAGTGTGTATATTTTGTGCACTAGGATATTTACAGCCCAAGAATAGCATTTCGCTATGTAAAGTAGATTCATTGTGATTCTTGGTTTAGTAGCATTGGAGATTTAAGATTTTATCTTAGATACTAGGATCGTGGAAAAACAACGCGTCCATTAAGTCCCTGATGAGGCCCACACAATCCATGGTTGTATTGGTGTTCTTGTGACTGAGGAGACTAATAATTAAGGGGGGTGGTGTTATGGTGAAAAATATATGGGTAGAGCTCTGATGCCACCGCTAGGGCCTTGAGGCAAACTATCTCCTTGTGGAGCTCAAGCTCTCAGTCGACATACTTGTCTAAGTGTTCTACAAATTTCATGTGACCTCTTGGTTGTTGTGAAGGTGATTCTCAAAGGTTGGCACCATATTCTTTAAGGCCCACACATCCATGGCATGGATTGTGCCTTCCATGGCCTCCACCATTTGGCTCACATTAAATTCATTGTGTATGTTTCTCTGCAACATTGACTAATAGGGATTGATCAATGGAATCTCTAACATTGTTTCATCTCTGCCCATATTATTAGTTCAGGGCTTACTATCAATTTTAGGTTGATCTTTTTTCATGGAGTTGTAACTTGGTTATGATACCACTGATCTAGATCTTGGAGGGCCAAGATCAAAGGAATTTGACCATCGAGAGGGAGAAGAGAAACACATAATTTTAAATAAAAATAAACTCTTTATTAAATAAGAAAAATTGTTACAACTATATTGTGCGGACCCAATTTTCCTTTTATAAAGTGAGGCCCATTATTTATAGCATTCTTGAGTTACAATAACATGGGTAAATATCATGAGTGGTTACCATGGGTGGATGCCACTTTCCATTTAAATCAAACACACCGTCCCACCCCCTTAGGTTATTCTTGGGTAATGGAAGGTGGTACATGAAAATTAACCGAATCTCCAAGGTTTATTACGATATAGGATCACAGAATCCTATTTTTCCAACCTCTTTCAAACTAAAAAACAAATGGCACCATCGTGTTTGACTTATCAAGAGCTTTCCAATGATGTAAGTTTTATGTCATTTGACTTATGGGTTGAAAGTTACACTCATTTGATTCGTTAATCTGATACGCGAGCGCTCTGCAACTTCTTGACTGAAGGCGCTAGGTTTGAACTGGTTGCTCGACGCGGCGTTCTGGGCTGCTGGAGCGGTGCTCAGGCACGGTTCCGGAGGTGTTTTTTTGCCTCTTCTTGGCGCATAGCTCCAGGGATCGATTCTTTGGAGCTTCTCTGATTGTTTCGCTGCTGCTCTGTCCGGGGGTGGTCTTTGCTTTGCCTCCTTGTGCAGTGATCGTTGATGGCCGATCCAGCGTGACTGAGACTTCTGCGCCCCTTTGCTCAGCCTGATCTGTGTGTAAGCTAATCATGGATGCCGATGGGGTGTCAGTTCCCCCTCCTTTGCCTCCGGAGGTCCTGGCATTCAAAACTTTAGTTGCCTCTGGCCCAAAGCGCCCTCCTTCTGCGTCTCTGCAGAGGTTTGTAAAGAAGATGGACTCTATCCCTTCAGTGGCTCTCCCCGAAGAAGACACTTGCAAAGCTGCTCTGAATCTGGCTGAAAGAGGCCTCATAGGCTAGTTCACGGGCCTCTGGCCTTCGCCAAAATCGGTCGAGGAGTGGACACAAAGAAACTGGAAGCCGCTCATTAAAGAGGGAGTCAAAAGTTACTTCGTGGGTAAGGGCTTCTTTGTTTTTGTCTTCGAAAACCCCGACGATAAAGGATTAATTTTCAGAAATGGACCTTACTTCATGGGCCCCCAGGGCCTTTACCTAAACAAATGGTCTCCTGATTTTGACCCCACACAGGACGTTCCCTCGGCTGTCCCGGTATGGGTTCGGCTTCCCCATTTGCCTCTTCACTGTTGGAATCACAAAACTCTCCAGATAATAGGGAATGCTTTGGGAAAATACATAGATCAAGCTGCTAGGAAGGACCAGTATTCCTGCGCACGCATCTGCGTTGAAGTCGATCTGGAAGAAGGGCTACCAGAAGCAATCAAACTTAAAGTAGCTGGGTGGACATATGTTCAAGAGTTGGACTATGAGCAGCTGCCTTTTAAATGCAGACACTGCCATGGACACGGTCATTTTGCAAAGCACTGCAAGAAGAAGGCGGAGGAACAAGTTGGCAAACAAAACGGGGATCAATGGACCTTAGTGCAGAAAATTGCAAATTCAAAAAGAGGTACAGGAAAAGGCAATAAGAATGGAGAAACTAGCAGATCCAAAATAAACCAAGAAGAGGAAGCAAATCCAAATGGGACAGAATGTGTTTAGCAGATCCATCAAGTTAACTCAACACAGGAGAATGAGGAGCAGGAAGAAACTCCACCTTCAAACAAAGAGGGAGTGGAAGCAACTCAGAGTGATACAAATCAAGGCAACCCCACTAACCTATCATATGCGGATATAGCAAGGAAAAAACCAATGGAGAGCTCGGATACATCGGAGGATGAAACCTACGAGCGTCCATCAAAAAAAGCAGGAAGGAAATCCCGAAAGGAAAAGAGGGAGGAGGAGGCAGAAAGACTCAAAACGCAAGGAAGTCAGCCCACAATAGAAATGTCTATCAGGCGAAACACTAGACCAAGGCCCTCCAAGGGAGGCCACATCCATCAAAACAATAAATAATGAAGCTAGTCTCTTGGAACTGTAGAGGACTGGGGAATCCCTCCAAAATTGAGGCTGTTAAAGACCTTTTGAAAGCTGAACCCTCAGACATTCTCATGCTCCAAGAGACAAAAATAGAAGGGCAGGCCCTTCTAGAGACTAGTAGATCAAAGTGGAATAAAAAAACAGGCAAAGAAGTCAGTGCAAGGGGTACATCCGGGGGATTGGCAACTCTCTGGACTGAAGATCTTTTCCAGCTGAATAACTTCCATGAAACCCAGCATTGGATCTACACGGAATTGAAACACAAAGAAAGTAAGTTAACTATCTCTCTCTTCAATCTTTATGTGCCAGTCTCTTATACTGAAAAAAGAGAATGCTGGAACAGTCTCTCCGCCTTTTCAGAACTATCTTCCCCCATCAATATCATTATAGCAGGTGATCTAAATATCGTAATGAAAGCAAAAGAGAAGAGGGGGGGAATTAGTAGCAGAGACCCCATGCTGCCCATGGTTGAGGAGCTCACTCAGAGCTGGGATCTGTTGGATTTTAACCCAGTTCGTGGCATATATACCTGGTCCAATAATCGGACTGGATCGAATCACATCTCTGCAAGACTAGACCGCTTTCTGGTGCAAAGCTCCATTATGATGAATAAAAAAATCATCATCACAAAATTTTTACCTAAACTTACCTCTGATCACAAGCCAATACAGCTCCTCCTAGAAGAAGAAGAAGACCTTGGTCCCATCCCTTTTTGATTCAGCCCACTTTGGATTGAGAGAGATGGTTTCTTAGACACGGTGAAAGAAGCTTGGTCCAAACCCATCAAGGGATCCACAAGTTATGTTTGGGAGCAGAAGTTGAAAGCTACAAAACATGCCTTGAAAGACTGGATTAAGAAACCAATCCATGCTCCTCCTGAACAAAGAAAAGAGGCAGTTCAATCATTGCAATCCCTGCAAACTGACATGGAAAGTAAAGATATCACAACAGAATTGTTGGAAAAAGAAATACAAGTTCAACGAATAGCATATCAATCCTTCAGAAAGGAAGAAGAATACTGGAGAATCAAGTCTAGAAGTCTGTGGTTAAAGGCGGGGGATCGGAATACAACTTTCTTCCACAGGCAATACAGAGCAAGACTGTCAAGGAATTATATAGCAAAAATCAAAACAGCAGAAGGTCAAGTTTGCAAGGGGTTCAATGAAGTCAAAGCAGCTGCTGAAGCTTACTTCAAGAACCTATACAGTGCAGATGCTCAGAGTAATGATGAGGAAACTGCTGATTTTCTTTCAAATATTCCCACCCTCATCAGCCCTGAAGAAAATGCAATCCTCTGCAGACCCATAACGGAGGAGGAAATCATAAATGTAATATGGGCCATGGAGGCGGACAAGGCACCTGGGCCTGATGGATTCACAATCCATTTCTTTAAAGCATGCTGGCATATAATAAAGGCAGACCTGCAGAAAATGATAAGTGGATTTATGGCAAAAGCAAAGATAGGTGGAGGAACCAACTCCACTTACTTAGCTCTAATCCCCAAAGATACCAATCCTGAAACTTTTTCTAGATTCAGGCCTATTTCGATGTGTAATGCGTCTTATAAAATTCTGGCTAAGCTGTTAGCAAATAGAATTAAGCCACTGTTAAAAAGGGTGATCTCCAGCTCACAAAGTGGTTTTGTGGAAGGTAGGCATATTCTGGATAATGTAATCCAGGTCCAGGAGACAATCCACTCCAGCAGACAGCGGAAAGAGAAAGGAATGGTGATAAAATTAGACATGGCAAATGCGTTTGATAGAGTTAACCGTACTTTTCTTAGTAAAGTTCTTCTTACCTTTGGCTTTTCGCCCTCTTTTGTTCAACTCATCAAAGCCTGCATTGACAATCCGTGGATCGCCCCCCTAGTCAATGGTTGACCAACAACCTTTTTCCAAGCCAAGAGAGGCATTAGGCAGGGCTGCCCTCTCTCACCCTATCTGTACATTTTAATGGCTGACTCCTTAAGCCGAAAGCTCAATGCAGAAAAAGTTGCTGGTAACATTCCGGGCCTCAAAACATCTACAGGAGCTGAGCCCTTGAATCATGCACTTTTTGCAGATGATTCTCTCCTCTTAGGTGGAGCCTCCACTAGAATCGCCCGAGCATTTGACACCGTCCTCAGAAAATATTGCAGAGTCTCTGGAGCTGCAGTGAACGAAAGTAAGAGTGAAGTTTTTAGTTGGAATATTGATCAGCAAGAACTTGATGGCATAACTACACTTTTCGGGTTCAAAGGACAAGCAAACTGGGATAGATTCAATTACCTTGGCCTGCCCATTATCTCAGGAATCAACAAAAGAGCACTATGGAGCGAAATAATCTCAAAAATTAAAACCAAGATTGCAGCGTGGGGGGGATACTGGTTGACCAAGGGAGGCAAAGTAATATTGATCAAATCGGTGCTGTCTGCGCTTCCAATCTTCCAGGTTGCTTTTCTTTTGGCTCCTAGAAACGTTATGGAGCAGATCTCCAAACTTCTCAGATATTTTTTGTGGCAAGGAGGGAAAGGCAACGAAAACAAAATGCATCTGGTGAATTGGGATGTTGTCAAAAGACCAATTGAGGAGGGGGGGCTACAAATAAGAGATCCCCTGCTCGTTAACTTAGCCTTGGGAGGAAAAATCTTGTGGAAATTGATCCACGACCCCACTCACCCAGTTAGCATCACACTGCGGTCAAAGTATGGCGTAAATAAAGATCTCAGCAACGTGTTAAGCATGCCCACAGAAAACAGCACGCAAGTCTGGAGTTTATGTTGCAAAAGCAGTAAACATTTCATAAAACAAATATACAGAATCCCAGGCAGCGGCAAACGCATCCATCTGTGGACGGACAGCATCATGGGGAACGCCCCTTTGGAAGAACACAGGGATATAACTGATCTTAGAATTTGGTTGGAGCGTGCTGGAGTCAAAAGTCTTTTCGAGCTAACGAAATGGAACCAGCGTGGGGAATGGGCGGGCTGGGATCTCCATGGAGTTCCGGACAGATTGACTTATCAACAATCACAGCTGGAAGATCATTTGATGGACGCTGCCCCTGTTCATAGAGCCGCAAAAGACAGCTGGGGCTGGGGCCTAACTGGCGTTTACACCACAGCTGCTGGATATAAAGCTTTGCAGGTTTCAAGAAATAGTAATCACACACCAGCTTTCTGGAAAGATGTATGGGACTCTTTTGCCACACCTAAAGTGAACTTCTTTTTTTGGACTGTGATACACAACAAAATACTTACGGGAGATAATCTGGAGAAAAGAAATATTGTAGGGCCTCATAGGTGTGTGATGTGCAATAGAAATTCTGAAACAGTCCAGCATCTATTTATGGGTTGCAGCGTTGCAAAAGAAGTCTGGGGGCTCATCTTAATGGTCTTGCAGATTCCGGTCCCATCCTTTAACTCTGCAGCTGATCTCTTTGCCTCTTGGAGGCAACTCTACCCCCATCATATCCCCCAAAAATCATTTTGGAGCAGAATTTGGACAGCGATACCCAAATATGTATGTTGGCAGCTTTGGTTGGCACGTAACCAGCTGATCTTCAAAGAGGTGCGGCACTCTCCGCTGCAAATCGCTGCAAAAGCCAAGGCATTTCTGATGGAAGCGGCCCAACAACAGTATATAAAAGAAGACCCTTTACTTCTGTTAGAAGAAAAGATGTGGTTAGGGGCTCTAGTGCCTTATCCGAGCAGAAACTCCCTTACACCACAAAGTGGTAACCCGGGATGGCGCTTAAGAGATAAAGAGGATTTTTTTCAAAGCTGGTGGAGGTCTCAAAAAATATCCTCAATCTTCTTTGACGGGGCGTCTAAAGGGAATCCAGGGGCAGCTGGTGCTGGGGGAGTCATCTACTCTACGGACGGTTATTCTAAAGATATCTTCTATTGGGGATTAGGTCAGAAGTCCAACAATCAAGCTGAGCTCCTCGGGCTTCTCAAAGCCTGCCAAATTGCAAGAGACAAAGGTGTTAAAAATCTTCAAGTCTTCGGAGATTCGGAGCTAATAATAAAAAATTTAAACATGGGTGCTCGATTCATTAATCCTAGCCTCAACAAAACTTTGGATAGACTGAAAAGAGTTCTCCAATACTTTGACAGCTGCAAATTTTATCATATAGTCAGAAATTTAAACAGTGAAGCGGATCAAATGGCAAACAAAGGCAGTGTTCTTATGAAAGGGCTTATTTTTGTTAACAACGAAAGTTTTGTTCAAATGCCCTGAATATTGTAATAGAGGAAAAGCGGAAGAGTTTAGAAATCTGCATTGTATTTGGGGATAGTTCGGAAAAGTCCCATCTGTTTTTCAGATAAATAAAAAACGTATAAAAGTTTCAGTTAAAAAAAAAAAAAAATTTACACTCATTTAAAGCCTTTTTTAGTAATCCTTTCCACATCAACAAGCATGGCCACATGGAAATTCCAAATGACATACATGGCTTTACTATGTAGCTTAAAATTTAGCATGGCTCCTACCACATCATAGCACCACCACGTCATTCATTTGGAAAATACCCTGCTCAAACCTCTATAGTGTGACAGTGAATTTCCCATTATTTGGTAGAGAAATTCCCATTTAATGTTCTTCAACAACCGCACCCACACCCCGCAGGTGTTGTAGATGAGCTTAACACTAGGCGATAGGTTCGAACATAAAATTTCTTGTTCCTTAATGCCATAAATTGATGTGGCACCTTCTATTGCCTCTAATGTTGCATAACCCGTGGTGCCACTAGGTGACCACATTATCCAGTGCCACATCACTTGTCTTCCATGCTTCTTGTTGACGTCAAGGTGATGTCATGCTACCACATGATATACTACATGTCATCCATAAATTGACTCTTTGGCCATCCAACATCGCCAATTCCACTTACCGTGTTTCATGCCACAAAAGCGCCACATGAACAATATTCCATGTCACCATCCACGTGGCCTTGCTTGACCTACGTGGTGCCTGCCACCTCAACCTATGTTAGGGGGTTCCATAGGGCCAAGCCATTTGTAATACACCTTGATACTCCCTTAGAATAATATTAGGCAGTGGAAGGCGTTACATCGAGCTAACCTGATCTCTGAGGTCTCGTTATGGAAATGGGGTCACAAAATCCCTCAAATTACAACCTTCTTAAAACCTAAAATAAACACCACCATTACAACCAACTCATCTAAATATTTTCGATGATATAATTTTGCCTCAATCTTACTTACAAATCAAAAGTTATGAGCAATTAAGGTCTCACCATTAAAAACCCTACCACATGGTTCTCACTTAGTACTACATTACTCCTTTGGCGCTGACATGTCCATAGTTAAGCCCATGTGGATTTTTCCACCTAACCAATCCACACAGGCCTACTCCACTTGGCCCACTTGGGTCTGAACTCCACTCGGCCCCTAACCTCTACATGTTCTGACCTCCAATTAGCTTAAACTCCACTCGACCCGAACTCCACTTAACCCGACCTCCACTTGACCTAACCTCTAGTCTATCTGGTCGCCACCATCTGACGCATTCGGCCAATTCGAGGAATTTGATGGTCAACCATTGATGTTGTTTACAGGGTAAAATAATATGCCTGAGCTCCGACCTTCGATCTAATAGAGCCCCACCATTTGGCGCTGACATGTCCATAGTTAAGCCCACGTCGCTTCTGCCACCTAAGTAATCCACACAGGCCTATTCCACTTGGCCCACTTGGGTCTGAACTCCACTCGGACCCAACCTCTATATGACTTGACCTCTAGTCGATTTAAACTCCACTCGGCCCAAACTCCACTTAACACGACCTCCACTCGACCCGAACTCTAGTTTAACTGGTCCCCATCATCTGATGCATTCGGCCAAATCAAGCCATTCGATGGTCGACCATAGATGCTATTTACAGGATAAAAAAATATGCCTGAGCTCTGACCTTCGATCTAATAGAGCCCCACCATTTAGCGTATTCGTGAACCATTTAAAGGAAAAAATCTCAGTTCAATATGAATATTTTACACCTTGAAGGGTCCAATGCCTATAGAACTTAGTTAAGAGAATAAATTTAAACCTCTCAAGGACTCATCCTGAACCGGTCTAACCTGAAAATTACATACATTAAATGAAGAGAATTTATTTCCAATTTAAAACACAACAATCTTCTAGAACTAAAACATTAAGATCAATGTTCGTCTTACAAGACATTAACAGGTTGTCACTCCATCATTTATCTATATTTATTTTAAATCAAGCACACAATTTGAACAAAAAACCTCTCGACAATATTAAATAGTACCAACAGTCATAAGAAATCAATAAACAACTAAACATCAAAGAAATTACGCTCACAGGGTCCTGCATGCCCACATGCAATATAATAAATTTACATAGGAATTCAAGGAATTTAGCTCATAGCTTCATGATAGAAAGTCATAAAATCCATAGAACATTCAAGGAAATTCAATAAATTAATGTCACACACACACACAAGTGGTTTATTAGTTAGAAAAATATTGTATTAATTCACATTACTGGGTGGTTTATCGACTGTGGCAAGCACCTCGAGTGGTTTTTCAACCCTTCTAGCAAGCACTCATCTCCCATCTCCTTAGAATTTTCTTGAGCTTCTCCAATCATGGACACATACATAATCCATAGTTTCACAAAATAAGGAAATCCACCCCCTCATATTTAACAGGCCTTACCAGCGCTCCTCATGTGCTCAAGTTTGGCTCCTTGCCAAATCAAATTCCTTCAACCCATGATCCACCAAAATAAGAATAAGAGCTAGAACCAAAATCATAACCCCTCTTTGGTTGTCTAAATGCCTTTTTATTATTTTTCTTATGTGTTTCTCCATGTTCCTCATGGAACCTTCTTCTAACCTTTTTTGCTAACTACACCATTAATTAAGTAGTGGTGCCAACTAACACCCCACAGGTTCATTTTCCTCTTCCCTCTTATATCGTGGATATGTGGTCCCATTCTTCAGGAAATTAATAAAAATACAACCATTTACAATTCAGAGTAACATCACATTACAAAAACAAGTGGGAAAGTATATTAGGGGTGTCACACGCTTCATGTAAAACTGTGGTTTATATAAAATTTGGTGCCCACGACACAATTTTATCGTTAGTTTCTAATTCATTTCTTTGTCCCTTGAGACAGAGATATTGTTGTCTCGCCATTGTGCCACAATGTTTTAATGCCACAATAGGGCCTTATGCCAACTCGGCGAGGTGTGATGCAATTTCTTGTCAAGTGACGAGAGAAAACTTTGTCCTGCACCCTTTGTCAACTGAACATGTTTTCGAAGCATACATCGTATACAACTACTGAGAGTGGCACAACATGAATTGAAGTTTGATGTCGAACAATGATAATATTTTTGTCTTTCACCTAGTTAATATTGCCCAAGTCTGAATGGCCAATGCATGCCACTAACCAGGGGAGGTGCAATGCGTCATAAATTGTTTTCCATCCAATAATGGGGAAATATTCGTATGCTTCCTTAAATCATCATCAAGAGTAAGTTATTTCATATAAAGTCATTTCCTTGGGTATGAGCGAGACCTAGCACATACCCACGATGAGATTGAAAAATCCATTTGAAATAACTTGCATTATAGATGGCATATGAATGATTGCAATGACATCAATAACTCACAAAACTAGTCTACCATCAAACATTAATTATGAGTTGAGCATTGACAGGTTACTACTCTGTAAGTTTAGCTACAACAACATTTCGTTAAACCATTACATATGCCTTTATTTCAAATTACACTAGGGCATAATCCATTTTCTGCATAACAAAATACATTACAATAGTAAACAAGGTAGTGACTCTTTCATTTGATAAGCATGTCCTTAATTTTGAATTAACAAGTTCTTTGCTTGAGAGAGTTACTTCATTAGCTTATAATTTATTCCATTAAACCATTGGCAATCACATTAATCATATGATAGTAATTGATGAAATAACATTCAACATAGTTGCATAAGACAATTCAAGACAAGAGACAAATGAATTGGCTTAAGCCAGGGAAAAACCCCAAGACGAGGGAAACCCTTGATCAAATCTTCTTATTATAAATATCGAATGTTCAGCAAAGAGAATATAATAACTTAAGTTCATAATGACTACCCAATAAGAAAATCCAACCTCAAACAAGAAGGTAACAATTCCTGCCTTTTGACAACAAAAGATTGTCATGGTCAAGTTAGGGCTTCTTACAGAATGCAAGTTGACACATTCAATTGATCCAAAACATCTCCTTTCAAGTGTGACTTACCCTAGTATACTTGGAGCTGTCCTCATTAGTCCTTATAGTAAATCTAGGATATATTCAGTCCTTGAAATTGTCACAAAAGTTATTGGTTGTATGTGGCTTATTTGAGTAGTGTATTGACCTAGGAATGATCTTGTTGAGGCCCGTGGCCTTCCTGAAATAATTATTTGAATTTGCGGTCCATTAGTACAGTTTGAACCCCATGCCAAATAGCCCTAAACTTCTTTCATTTAATCCCCAGGCCTGCGGTAGTCCTTCTGTTAGATCTCGATCTACAATGGAGGTTACATACTGCCCAAAACACATGACATTTCAACTTAGACTTTCTCCTAAATGCTTCGGCCTCGTGCCTAAGAAACCCGGACAAAAACATAATATCTTCTCATCTGATCTAAATATGGTTAAACTAGTTATTGCTATGCTAGCTCCCTCATCAGTATTAAAAATGTGTGTTTAGGATCGTCTCATGTTAACCATTTGTCAAGGGGTTAAAGTGTCAAGTTTCATGTGTTTTTGATGATCAAATTATGAGTTAATAAGATTTCAAAAAATCACAAACAAAAAGCTAAATGCAGTAAAATAACTCACAACAATCACATAACATAATGGATGATAATGGAGTTCACTTCTCCTCGGCTACATCTCCATGGACCTGCTTTTAACTAGCTAAGGCCTCTTGGGATTATGATTAAAATGTCTGATTACAAGAACATGTATTGCTCCAATGGATTTTCTGATTGTTCCATTGGCTTTAGAACACTCAAATACCCTAAAAATGACTATTCAACCTCTGAATTTGGTTTCCAACTCCTCTAGGATTGACCTCCCATCTTGGTGGCCATGGGCTTGTTTAATCTCCAAAGTAAAAAAATACCCTTTATATGTGCTCCAACGCCTATACAAACTATACCACTATGTTTAGAGTAACAAATACATCTAAAAATGACTGTTCATTCACTCCATTTGGCCTTCAACTGATCTAGGCATGGTCTTCCCTCTTGGTGGCCCTAGGCGTCAAAATTCTTCAAGTGATAAAAAATACATGTATATTTGCTCCATTGTCTCTAAAAACTATTCCAACGGATTCAGAGCATGCCAATCTACTAAGAATAACTATTCCTGAGCCAAAATTGTTCAAAAATTGTTCAAGATAGGCCTCATTAAAGTTTCCCCTAGATTTTGCCTCTAAATATGGAAAATTGCTAGATAACCCCGACAAATCTGGAAGTGGCGCTAAATTTGGGGAATCTTCCGAAATTGCCACCAACTATTAACTGAGGATTAATTAATCCTTAACTCCACTTAAGGTGTGTTAACTACGCATTAATCTACAATTAACTCAACGCTTAAAAACTGGGCATACGACACAGTTTTATGAAGAGGAGGATTGGCCCCCTCCTTCCGCCATCGAAGTCTACACTGCAGTTTAAATTGAAGTGGGCGTGCATTGTTTTCAATGTACATAGAGTGGCCCATTGGTAAATGCGCGGAGATAAGTAAGGGAGGTACTGAGGTCAAGTCCCGACCTTGTACCTCCATGTATCGTTTTGGCATATATATATATATGGCTAGAATAACCTTTGTATTAAAACCTTTGATACGCTCCGAATTTGGATTATATGTTTTCCACCGTAATATATTATAATAATTAATCCCGCCATACCATATGTTAAATGGTCTTTCAAATGCACCCACCAATGTTTGAAACTATGGATACAAATCCAATGTTTAATATTATCATTACCACCGTTAATCAAATGACTATGGTTTATGTGTTTGTCACCGTAATATATCATAATTTTAATCCCGCCATACAATAGCTTAAACGGTCTTTCAAATGTGCCTACCAATGTTTGAACTTTGGGTATAAAATCCAATGTTTAATACGCTCTACCGTTAATCAAATGGACTATGGTTATATGTTTGCCACCATAATATATCATAATTAATCCTCGCCATACAATAGGCTAAACGGTCTTCAAAATGCGCCCCACCAATGCTTGGAACTTTTGGATAGTGGAAACTCAACAATAATACCATATGGAGTATGGTTATAAACCAAATGTTTACATATGTTGACTCTTGTAAAGGTATTTGAATGCCCACCTCTCGAAACAAACTTCGTAAATATACACACAATGTGTGTAATATTATAATAAAGTTTGGATTAATATATATATATATATATATATATATATATATATATATATATATATATATATATATATATATATATATATATAATCAATTAATATGTATGAATAAAAATAATTTTATATAAAATTACTTAATTAAATCAATTTCTATGATATTAAAATTTTCACCTTCATAAACCCAAACTACAATCCAATTGTAAGCGCGATCACAATCCCATTTTATAAAACGAAGAAGATTAGAATGTTGGATTAGTTGTCATGTCATCACCCTAGACTATCTCAACGGAAAATAATATTTAGCATTATTTTAGGTAAGGAGAGGCTATTAGGAGTATCATTTGTTAATTAATATCATAATGGTAGTTTTTGAGATAGTGATTTGCTCAAATGTATTAAAGAAGTCATTTATTTTTATTACCTTATCTGCTTTTTAATCAAAAAAGAAGAAAATATAACGATGAATTTAATTTTGTTAATTTTTCATATTTTTTTCAAGTTTATATATAGAATACATTGAATTAATAAGTCAAAAACATTCTAATGCTTAACGATGGTGGAATATTAAATACTAAATTGATTACATATTTTAAAGTAATTCAACTAATAGATGAGATGATATTTAATTTACAAAAAAATTGAATGTCTCAAGGATCCATTTATACACAGAGTGGTTCTAAAACCTAATAGTTAAGAATGCATGCCTTCTTGTAAAAGCGTTAAAAGTTCAAATCTTAGAAATAATTGAGAATCAAATCACTAGGGAAAGACATACATGGACCCATATTTAAGTATAGCCTTCATTTATCATAGCTATATAGCAAGTCTAAAATGTGGGATTCACCCAGAGAATTATCCCAACTTGCAGCATTAATTGAAATTTAGTTAGAGTGGGCAATGGCAAAAACTCAACTTGAGAAAGATTCGTGGGAAATTCAATTACAATATATTAGAAAATGGAAGTAAATCCTGTTAAAATAAATATGTGAATTAAAGATTTATTCATTACTTTATAGTTTAACATATTTATATATTAAATATTAATTGTAGGAACTTACCTTTTTTTTACACAACTTACTAGTGACATGGAGTTCGGGGTCTAAAAGTAAATTAGGTTTATGGTTACTTTCTGTGTGAAAATAATATTTTTGGAAAGATCTCCTTAATTCTATTAAAAAAAAATAAGTTACTAGGAGGCCCTAAAAATTTAAGAAATATAAAAGGAACTTTCACTTTTTTACATACACAAATCTCAATGAAAATAATGTGTCATTACCAAAATGAATTGACTGACAAAAAGTGGCATTAAAAACAAACCATGTATATAGGTAATAATTGCAATATTATATATGTATATATAAATTGAGATTAAAAACCCCAAATAATACATGAAATTTGAGGAGATTAAGAGAATGGAGACATTTATATATAGATAGTGCGTGTTATCAATTTTTCTAATTAAAATTAGAAACTACTTATATTATTATAAGCATTCCGATTACATTCTATCATAATTGTATGAAATGAAAAAGAAAGCATTAAAAAAAAAATCACATTTATATAACTCGAAAAGGTAAAGTTTACCTACCTCCCTCTCTTTATAAATCTCAGAAAAATCCAAAAGTTGCATATTGGATTTTAGATTTTTTCTAAAAATTTATATAATATGAAAAACAAAAGCAAACATTTGGAAAAAACGGATATTCATGGCTAATCTTCAAAAAATGAAAAATTACGCAACTTCCTCTTTATATACAGTCCAAAGGAATTTCACATGGACTTCCTATTTTTCATAGGAATACATGACTTTCATTAAATCCTAGAAGAAGTCCATCTGGGCTGCTACACAATTCTGGTCAGAAAAGATAAACATTACGTCGACCGCAACGTGCATTAGATTTTTGAAAAACGACCGGTATTTAAACAAAAATACAGCTACAATGGAAAACTAATTTACTCTCAGGCCACTAATTTCCCGCCCTACCGCCTATAAAAGGTTCATGTTGTTTCAGCTTATTCTCGCTTTTTGGACCCCTTCTTTCAGGATGCCTGTGAAGGTGTAAAATCCTTCCGTTCAATCGTTAACAAATTACAGTTAATCTCCTTCATCTTAAAGCCTCATGCGGTTCGATCCTTCTTTGCTTCTAAGCCGCACTATGATAAGAATATCATGATATCATGCCTGCTCATTCAGAGCCTGCATACCAAAATACGTACGAATCAATATTATCTTTAAATCTGAACAATAAAAATATCATTTTAATGCAATCCACTGATCCCTCTCCTCCGAATTAATATGGCTTTATTCTATGACACAAATTCTTAATGTTGAATTAAATATACTGGTTATGTTCCAAAATAAAAATGATTCAAAGTAAAAGTGATTATTTAATATGAATGTAAATCCCTCCAACAAGCACTGCCTCCCAATTCACCCAAATGCTCCTCGCGCTTATGCTTTCTCCTCCTTCCGTTGCTTTCGTGCTCCAATCACTAGAGTTAACATTCTCCAAAGCATAAACATCTGGGCAATCGTGTCACCTCGCTCATTATCACATCACCCGTGTTGAAATAACCTCTCAGGGCAACAGACTTCTTCGAATAAGGTCGTATCCTCCACATGGTATATATCGAATATGAAGAGCTACGTGAATTAGCAAATAAAGACATATTACCAATAATGTACAAATCATATTACTCAAATTAAAAATGGAACCTGCAAGTTATTTTGGTAAAAAGTTATATGATGAAGGTATATTTCTTTTTCAAAAAAATGAGTTATGAGGAAAATTTCTTAAAAATTTAGAGAAATATGTGAACTTGCTATGATGAAGGTATATTTCTTTGTTTTTTTGAATGGTTATCTTTTATGATTTTTATGATAAAGCTATAGTATTATTTTATTTTTGGAACTATTATATTTTATGATTTTTTTTTCATTTTTCTATTTTTGCACACCTCTTACTAGTGATGAGGTCATCAAATGAATTGCTGACGTAAAAAGCACCCGTATTAATTAAATAAAAATTACTCACTAAAAATTACATGTTATGAATGCACAAACATACTATACCCTCATCCGAACTCCTGCTTTTCGGTTTTAAACAAGTTACATGGACCTCAGGCAATAAAGCAATGTTGTAGTTTTGGTTTGCACTTACACTTACTTGTTTGACTTTTGCCTTTGTTGAGATTATGATCATCATCCATTTCCAGACTATGGTAGTCAGTTCTTTGTGATATCAAATGAAAGCTCTTCAAGAGTGTTAAATGAGGGAGAAAACCTAACATATACAAATCATGAAGTTATGATGACTATTGGAATTAAGAGCCTACAGGAGATATAAGACCTAGGTAATATTCGAGTGAGAGAATAAATTCTAAATCCCACTTCCGATTATCCAAATTTGACGATCTTTATTACGTGAATTCTGTAAAAGATAATCTAATGCTGTTTATATTTCCCAAAGGAGTTGTCCAAAGTGGAATTTGGCCTCAGTTTAACTTCCTGAACATTCTCTCAACTAGGGAGAATTCCACCCGCCATTCCATCATCATCTATTATCACCCCATCTTGTCACAACCACATCTAAATCTCATCTCATATCTCTATTATACTCTATTGAACATTGATATGAATAATAAAGAAGAATCAATTGAGAGTGAGTCACAAGACCTTGCTACTCTACTGAAAAATCTACTTCTAATCATGGCAGAAATTTAATACAAAATACATGTATTTCATGTATTCTTCTCGATCTAACAATTATATGCCAATCGCTAAATACATAATCGCTTCTAGAAAATCTTTGCGGAATTTAAACACAATCGCTTGTATAGCAATATCATGAAGAAATATCAATCATATACAATTATGATATCAATTTTAAAACATAAAGCTAAAAACCCTGCAAGATCTCTTCTATTATGTATTATATCACGGATCATGAAACAATTCAGTATAAAGCTCCAACCAATAGCTCTCTAATCAATAGCTAACTATCTCACACTCGTCATACAAATTTCAAAGTTCTCAGCCAACTTACCGGTTTCGTATAGCTCGCTCAATTGGCAAATCCTACCATTAGCAATCCTCGAACAATGAATGGAAATCCTACTTGCCTTGATCGTACAACTTACAGTGGGCATCTGCACGTGTCCGTGGTTTCATGTGTGCACCCACTAATGCTCGGCTAACCGATAGTCAATTCATCCTTTCACTCACATCTCAACCAGGTCTCCAATAGATCTGACATGCATGTAGTTAATATAAGCAAATCTTCGCTGCATGTGAGACTGATTTCCACGTAAATTAATTAATAATTAATTCACTTGATCTCTCACTAGTATCTTCAACATAATCAGTACAATTAATTTTAACTCACTTAACCTGAGTTAAACTACTTTACAACTTCATAATCACACTTCCAACTTCCTACAACTTAAGTCCACACTTGCATGTCCCACCATCCAACCACTCAATCCCTAAATTCCCATATCTAAATCGTATTTGTCATTTATGCTTAACTATTTCCATGCTCACCGAGAATAGATTATTATTGTTTATTGTCCAACTAATATTATGGATAATATACTAAACATGCATACATATAAACAGAACTTTGCGCATACTTCTATAAATATACCTCACATACAACAGAATTTGCCTTCCAAGTATCCATAAATAGACATCCACCCAAAAGAGTTTTATTATCTATCCTAGTGTAGCAGCAGCAATTTTCACTATAGGTGGACTTAAAGGGGCTCACCTGGCTGTTAAATTAATGTATAATCTTTATTAATAATCTGGTTATGAAACTTAGAAGCAATCTCAGTGGAGTATGTGGGCCTACTATGATCAATTCAAGGATGGTTTATTAATGATTAGGGAAATGCATATTACAAATATAAATCTAACTTAAACAATTTCTAAATTCAGATGTGTAATTAGAAGCAGAAGAATCTCCTAACTTAAGAGATATGTTTTTCCCTCTCTAATAAGATTACCATGTGAATTATAAATCAAAAAATACTTAACTAAACAATAGATTAAGATAAATGAGGCAATAATTGAAGAGGCTCTTCACTGAAGAGGTCCTGATTGTCCTTCATCATATATTCATTTATCAATAATGCTATTGTTAAAAACAAGAATTCTGAAAAAGAAAGAAAGATGAATTCTAGTTTCTAGTTTCTTGATCAGATAGAAGAAGTATTTAACTTAAATACTGGGTTGAATCTTCATATGCAGAATAGAAACAAGATTAAGATCCATCAAAAACCATGTAAAAGCATGTAAAAATGAATTCTAATTGAAGATATTGATTAGATAGAAACAATGTTTAACTTAAACATTTGTTTGTCCTTTCATATGCAAGTTAAGAATGATCATTAGATTCATCAATGCTCAGAAATAATCAACATAAACAAATTAAACATACGCAAGCTAATTCAGAAATTACAGCTACAAAATAAACTAAGAATTGCACTTAGTTCGTTGTGGGGGCCCTCCACCCTTGCCTCGCACATTGAAGGTGAATTCAGATACTTAAGAATTTCATCAATCAACCAACATATAATAGCAGCAAATATGATAGAACAGATCTTCAATTATGTCTCCAAGTCTCAAAAATAATAATGTTAAATCATACAAGTTCTACATATCAATGCCTTCAAAGTTTGAGGTTTAAATAGATAAAGTATCTAACAAACTCATCTAAAATAGCTCAAATAGTCATAACTATCCTTATCTTATCAAATCAAGTCAAATTCATCCATCAGATCCATTAAAACCTAGAAAATCCCACAAAATAAGAGTTTTGACCTAGTTTCTAGGGATCCTCCATAAAGACAGGTCCTGTTTGACCGAGCCTATTAAAGCTCAGTTTGACTGTACCAATAGGTGTACACTTATTCTTAGTTCCCTAGATTTCTAGAAATATATATATCTAGATCCCAAGTGTCTTGCACATATGCAAACCATAAGGCCATTACGAGAATTTCTTATGCTGTCCAAAAATGCACTTAAATTTCAATTTTTACAAAAAATCTAATAATTGAAAAACATAATTTAAATACCTGTATATGCATATTTTGGTCAAAATAAGGTGGATATGATGGTGAATAGATGGATAATATGGAAAAATAATATGTATTTCATAAACAAAAAGAGATAAAAAATGAGGGCCAACATCTCCCCCAAACTGATGATCAAGCATGTCCTCATGCTTGCTTTTTCCTCTTTGACCTTCTGAGCTCTGATGCTGATCCCATTCCTGATCCTGAAATTTCTTGCTATGCTGCATATAGAAGAGAATCCATGTCTTTGCCTTGATCTTCCTTGTATATGGAGGTCTTAACCTTCTGTTTCTCATATTTGGCCTTCTAGGAATTTTTCTCCTGAAGCCACCTGAATGCCTGTGTATAGAGAAGATTGTTTTTGGTTTTTAACTTTCCCATTTCTTCACTTATCTTCTCATTTTATTTAAATAATTTCTCATTAGTTGTCTTATAGGTTTCATTTTCTTCCTTTAGGTGCCTCTCCAGATTTTTCTTATCTCCAGGCTATCAGTTGATTCTCTAACTCTGCAAAGGTTTTGATCTTCCTCCTTGGTATTTTTAGAAACTGAAGTTTCCTCCTCGCTATTTTCAAAATAGGAATATCTGTCTACAGGATTTTCATACACTTCTTGTTGCAACCTCTCAAGGATTTCATTGGCCTGTTTAGTTAAAGGAGATGTTTCTATGACTTTTACTTCTGGTTCTGCTAAATTCTTCTTTTCCTGTCTTCTAGAAATGGTTAAAAATGATGTTTCCCTCTCTACCATATTTTTCTCCTGATGTTTATTTGACCTGGTTTTAGGATAAAGAGGTGAATGCACAATATTTCTTGCTTCCTGTATTGGTTTAAGTTTGTTTTCAGTGACTTGTTCTACAAACTTATTTTCAATCAGAAAATTTTCCCAAACCATTCCTTTAACCTTTAGCTGATAATCCGCAAGGATTTTTATGAGCCCCTGGTGAAGAATTTGGGCTTATTTGGGCTTGGTCTCAGATTTTACACTCTCAATCATCTTCATCAAATTTTTATAAAAGAAATAGGATAGATTAATCCTTATAGCTCCTTTAATATGTTGTAGTAACTTGACATGATAAAGGTTTACTACACTATGTCTGTTGTCATAGGTGAAGAACTTTTGAATTATCAAAACTAGCTCTTCCCAAGGTTCATTGAACCACTCCCTTGGAATCCCCTTTGACCTATCAAAAGAACCCTTTCTATTTTTATCTAAGAATAATGTCCAACCCTTGTCTTTGAAATGCAATCCCTTATGGTATAGTTCTCCTGATGATGGCAACTATAAAGCTTCGGAAATATACTCTGGAGTCAAAGGAATATGTAAAATACCCACCATGGTTTCATCCTATTTGTAATTGTTTATAAATTCTCTTTTGAAATCCTCATTGTTCCCTTTGAATTTTTGAAGAAAGCCTATTAAGCCTAACTGATAGAGTTTCTCAATTTTTTTCCTATTCCAATGTTCAATTTGAAAAGCTTTGGGTTCTGCTCTTGAATTCATTTTGTCTGAAAACCATTTTATGTACTCATCTATTGTCATTAACTTAATCTTTGTAAACAAAAATTCAAGTACTGGATGTTATCACAGTAGTAAGGCTTACCTGTTATTTACTGCTCTTGCCAATCAATTCTCTATTTTCTCTTTGAAAAATGTGAGTTTACTTATTCAAATAAACACAATAATTGATAGAGAGGTTTAAGAAAACATAAAAATTCATGTTTCTATTATCCTACTCTCCATTTAATTCTCTGTCCTCTTTAGAAAAAACAATCCTTTTCCTCTCTTTTGTAAAAAATATTTGACTGTGTAAAAAAATTGAAATTTTTTTATACAATAATGTCTTTCGCCCTTCAATTTCATACAAAATTATTTTTCAAAACATAGCATGATGTCTATAATTTAAAATCAATGTGTATGCAAGAGAATAGGTCAACCATTTTATCAAAAATCTCATAATAAATTCACTGTTTTCCTTCAAACATTCTCGAGACTTTGTCCTATGCTATGTAAAAATATAAAAACATGTTTGAGTGTGTCTTCTAAACCAATATTTCTCCACAAATCCTGTTTTGAATTATTCTACTGGGTGTGCTAATAAAACAAAACTAAATTTAAAACAAACTCACTGTGCAATTCGAACCAGAATTCTCCATTCTTTGTTTTCCATTTATTTTGAAATAGAAGACTGTATGGGAGGATGTGTTCAAGCTTACCTGTCCTTGCAATGATCCTCGTGATCTTCTGTTGTGATCTCCGTGATCTTCCTTCTAGTTTAACTAAGGTCTTTGTTTGTTTCAATCAGTGCCAATCTCATTAAAATCCTCACTCATTTACTTACTTAATCAACAGAAGATTTAATTGTTGATTGATGGCAGAGTATTTATGAATGGTGTAAAGTGTTTATGAGTGATGTCAAAACAAAATATAACGAAACGAAAATCTTTAAGGATCGAACTAGAGAACTCCTTTTATAACTCTTAGTTCGTTTTAACAATCCTGAGATCTATTCACACAACCATCGCTATTTTTAACAACCAAATCTAAGTTTTACTTCTTACCTTCTCCTTCACATGATTTCGCCTCCTGATATCATGGTTGCTTGACAAATTTTCCAGATTTGTTGGCTTTGAAACTACAGTTAATTCCCTTATCATTCTGTTCCTCTTCTCTGCTATATTCTCTGCCTTCTTCACTGCATTTTATCTCTTCTATTTTCCTTACGGCTTCTTCATTGTCTTCTCTCAACTTCCACGTTCACAAAGTTGTAATAATGGATGTGTGCTTTGATTTCATGCCCTCCCTCTCTCACTGAGCCTTTGGAAGGAGATGATGGTGAAAGCGCAGCGTATATTAGTTATTTCATGTCGTAGCAATGGCGTAAATGTTCTCATAAGTTTTACATAGTGGTGCGTTATGGCGTTTGAAATTATTCTAACCGTTCATCAACCACCGCTTGACCGATTCATGCGTGGCTTTCCCTTGACTGTCATGTTGTCTCTAGTGTATATTCTGTCCTTTGTTTTACTTATTATGCAGTACCTTTCACGTTTTGTTTTTATGACCATGTCTGCTTCCATAATCTGCATCATCTCCATTTGCATATGCGCCATCATACTACTTCTATTCACATCACCGTATGCTATCATTTCTTCGTTCCTCCACTGCTGCATGTATTACAGTCGCATCATAGTTTCATCTATAGCATACATTATTGTCATGCATTTTGTTGATCATCGCATCATACTTTAGGTTAGTTTGCATTCACTGTTTGTATTATGATTGTGCACTTGCTCCATTACCTTAGCTTGTCACCTTTTATGATTGCGCTCTTTGCATTATTTTGTCATTTGAAATAGTTGTGCTATCATATAACTTTTGAACTTTAGGTTTTTTCTCTTTTATTTAATTTTTAAAATTGACCAATGAAATGGTCACTTTTTTAAAATTAAATGTTTATAATGATACTAACCTTTGTTTTTTTTATTGTAGGTCTTCCAAGGGTTTAATGTTAACCTTTTGTTTATGATTATCTTGTTTAGAAAAATAGGGTAGCGTATGGTATGGATAGAATAGGGATAAAAATCATAAATGATGGAATGTAGATGAAAGTATAGGTGATAAAAGGTAAATGAAATGTAGGTGATAAAAATGTAGATGAAATGTAGGTAATAAAGATGAAATATAGGTGATGTAGATGCATAACCAGTACTAAATTAGCTTTACAATTCTAGAATATTTTCGAAAAAATTTGAAATTTTAAGAGTGATTTTTACTTACTGTACTTGTATTCCCTCAATCCATTTGATGTTCATGATGGTCAACATTGTGTTTATTGTTATGACGGCTCTTGTAGACTATGTAGAGCTTTTATTTCTTCTTTGCATCTAATTTGATTTGAAATGATGTTGTTTAGGTCCCTTCTGCAGGTTAAACTTTGACATTTTAGGTCCCTTTTGATATGATCTTCATTTGATTTTAGCTCAGGTCCCTTATGCCATTTTGTATTTTTAGGTCCCTTCTGGTGTATTTGCAATAATGTTTGAAAATTTCTTCTGTCGTAATGATACAGGTCCCTTTTGAATAATTTTCTCAATAAAAATTCAGGTCCCTTTTGTATATGTCGAATGATGTACCAGGTTCCTTTGTAATTTTAGTTCATATTCTGTCTTCAATTCAACTGCTGAAAACTATTTTCATAGTTTTTTTTATTACACACCTTCCCCCAAGCTGATTATTTGACTTGTCCTCAAGTCTGCGATGTCTTGGAGGGTATATATGCAAAAATATTTTAGTACAATAAAATTGAAACAAAAAGAGAATTCATATTGGCCAAATAAGTTGGTTTTCCAATATCAATTTGAGTTTGTATTGTGCCAGTTTCCTAAATTTTCAAAACCAAACTCTTTTATTATTTATTATTTATTTTTATTATTATTATTTATTATTTATTTTTTATTATTCTTCTTCTGTTGGAATTATGGAAGGCATATTCCTATGCTGCCCCATTAGTTCCAAATCTAAATTCATTGAATTTTTTCTCAGAAAATCTTCTTTATTTATAGGTTTGTTGTAAATTTTAAGCCTATGTCCATTAACAACAAATGAAACAGATGCCTCATCAATTGTTTTTATCTTGAAAACTCCATTTTCAAAGATTTCTTCAATATCATATGGCCCAAGCCAATGAGTCGTGAATTTTTTTTTGAAATCTTTGAACTTGGAGTCAAACAAGAGTGTGCAATCTCCTTTCTGAAACACTTTATTCTTTATGAATCGATCATGCCATTTGATTCTTTGTTCTTGGAAAAGAGATGTGTGTTCGACTGCTTGATATCATATCTCATCCAGTTGGTTTAATTCCATAATTCTCTGTTGTTGTGCCTCAAACAATTCCATCCCCAATTCTGCTGCTAGCTTGTATGTATATATTTGAAATTCTATGGGAAATAGGAATTATTTTCCATACACTAAATGATATGGACTGAAACTAGTAGTGTTTTTCCAAGTTATTCTATATGCCTTCTTTCAATTTCTCTGACCAGTCCTTTCTATTCATTTTTACAGTCTTCGTCATGATGTTTTCTAGGACTTTGTTTGTTGATTCCACTTGTTCTTTTGCCTGCAGATGATAAGGTGTTGATTTTCTATGTTTGACATTGTATTTCTCCATAAGATCTCGAACAAGTTTTGATGTGAATTGTGTGCCTTGGTTAGTTACTATCTATCTCAGAACTCCATATCTTACAAATATATCTTCAAACAAAAAAGACACAACAATATCTTCTTTTGCCCATGCTACTTCCTGTGCTTCCTCCCATTTAGATACATAATCTGTACATACCAAGATGTACTTATTTCCATTGGATGGAGGGTTAATTGGTCCCACGAAATCTAAAGCCCACCGTTCAAATGGTTCAATCAATACTTGTGGCTTTAATGGCATTTCATCTGATGCTACTGGTCTACCAATTCTTTGGCTGCTGTCACATCTTTTCACATAGGCCTTGGAGTCTTTGAAGATGGATGGCCAGTAGTAGCCAAGTTTCAACACTTTGTATGTTTTCCTCTTATTTTCAAAATGAACACCACATGGTTCATCATGAAATGCTTTCAAAATTTCAATAATCTCATCTTCTCTTACACATTTTCTAATCATTAGATCAACACCAGTATAAAATAGATCTCCATTGACCTAGCTATATCTAACACTTTCTCTAATTATTCTTCTTTTATGTTTGTTTGTGTAATGAGATGGTAGGATGCCAGATGAAAAATAGTTAGCTATATCTGCAAACCATAGAGTTTTGAAATTTATAGCAAATAGATGTTCATCTAGAAAATTATCTGATACTGGATTTAGATCACCAGGTGGATGTAGTCTTGACAAAAAGTCTACAACTTGATTATCTTTTCCTGGTCGATCTTGTACAATAATGTTAAATTCTTGCATTAATAACAACCATCTAGTTATTCTACCATTTGTGATTGATTTATTCATTAAATATTTTATGGAGAAATGATCCATGTGGATATAAACTTGATAACTTGTTATATAATGTAAAAATTTATTAACTGCATGTACTACATCTAACATTTATTTTTTTGTAATAATGTAGTTCAATTCTTCTTGTGTTAAGTTTTTTCTTATGAAATATATGGCATAATTGAATTGATTCTCTTTTTATCCAAGTGATGCTCCAATAGCAGTGTCAGATGCATCAGTTGAAATGTGAAATGGAAAAGACCAATTAGGTCCTCGAAGAATGGGTGCAATTGATAATTTTATTTTTATTTTTAATTCATTCTGATAATTATTTGTCCATTGGAATTCCACATCTTTTGCAAGTAACTTGAATAATGGAAAATCTATTTTACTGAAATTTTCAATAAATCTCCTATAGTAGCCTACATAAACCAATAAACTTCTAACTTCTTTTTGTGTTGCGAGTGGTGTTAGATTCACAATGAATTAACTTTTTGCTGGGTCCACCTTAATCCCTAAAGAAGAAATATGGTGTCCCAACACTATCCCCTCAGTTATCATCATAAAAAAATTTCATTACTGAGTGATAGATTTGTCTCTATGCATATTTTTAACACTTTCTCAAGATTTTATAAACAATCATCATATTTTGTACCATACACAGTGAAATCATCCATGTAAACTTCCACACACTCATGAATCAAATTAGCAAATATTGTAAGAACTACTCTCTGAAAGGTAGCATGTGCATTACACAAACCAAAGGGTAATACATTGTATGCATATGTTCCCCATGGGCATATGAATGTTGTCCTGTCTTGATCTTCCGATGCTATCTTCTGATTGTATCCGCTAAATCCATCCAGGAATGAAAAGAACTTATTTACAGCTAAAGAATCTAACACTTGATCGATAAATGGTAAAGGAAAGTGGTTCCTTAATGTAGCTTTGTTCAGTTCTTTGTAATCCACACAAATTCTCCATTTCCCATTTTTATTAGGTACTACAACTAAGGGTGAAACCCATTGACTATTTGAAATAGGATAGATAAATCAGACCTGTAATAGTTTCTATAATTATTCTTTCACTATTTCCTTCATCATGGGGTTCATCCATCTTTGTGGTTGCCTTACAGGTTTTATTTGATTATCAATGTAAATGTGATGGATGCATGTTTTTGGATGAATTCCTGGAATGTATTTGTAATCCCAGGCAAAAGATTTTGAATATTTTTACAACAATGTTATTAGCTTTTCCTCTTGTGATGATTGTAAGTTATTACCGATATTCAAATGTCTCTCAGGACTGATTTCAATGATTTTACTATTTGAATTGGTAATTGAATTTAAGGAAAAATGCTTTCAAATATATTTCGCAATGACTGTATAGTGAAGTTTTCCTAAAAACATTCATTTAAAATATAACTAGCAGCTTCATATTGAGTTACTCTAAGCTACTCTGAAATATTTGGTTTTGATATGAATAGATCTAATAAGTCCTCATTTTCTTCCTCCTCTCTAAAATTATAAACTTTATTAAGACTAAAAACAGATTGAAGTTCTTGTGGTTCTTCTCCATCAAGCCATGATAATAAATAAGGAGATTGAGCAGAAGGATATAATGTAACATGCTTTCTTTCATCTCCATGTGAAATAATCATTCTTCTTGACCTGCATCCAATGTAAGCATTTGCAGTGGCTAACCATGGTCTGCCTAAAATTAAGGGATGCCCTCCCAAATTTTTTTTTAGCTGCAAAATCAAGAAGTCTATAGGATAATCCCATGAATCCAGTGAGACAATGATATCTTCTAATATACCTTATGGTACAAATTTAGATCTATCAACAAGTTCTAAAATTGTAGTAGTAGGTCTAATGTTGTTCAGATTTAAATGTTTCATAGTCTTTGTTGTCATAACATTGATAGCTGCTCCCAAGTCTATTAAAGTATTTGGCACTGAAAATTTGTTAATAGAAATGGTAACCATAGGAATTCTTGGATCAACATATTTTTAAATGGTTGTGTTTGTGGACATGAGACTAGCTAAACTTCCAATTACTTGGATTGTAGGTGGATCCTTCTTTCTTATGCCAGATTTCTTAATGCAGAATTCCTTTATTATTTTTTCATATATCGGAATGTCTTTAATTTCCTGCAACAAAGGAATTTTAACGTATGTATTTTTCAATTAATCCAGAATATTAAATTCAAGCAAAGATATTAGAATATTCCATTGTATCAATCTCTCTAGATATGGTGGAGTCTGTGTCATAATAGATTTACCTTTTTGAATTTTCTTTTATGGTTGAGATTGTTTAATTTGTTCTCCTTGTTCAACTTCTTCTTCAATTATCGGAGGAGGATATTTTTGTAACACCTTCCCAGACCTTAGGTGGACATCTTGTATGTGAAGAATTGAATAAGTAGGATAATATGTTGCCTCTTCCACATGATATGCTGGTCTATCCACCTTGATACTTGGATAAGCTATTGGTTGAGCTAGCAATTATGTTGGTCTAGGAGGTGGTTGGTTAGTGGGCAACTGAAGTTTTTGCGGTTGAGTTAGCATTGGTGGGTTTTGAGATGGATATGGCATTGGTTGATGTTGTTGGAATTGTTGATATTGAGGAAATGGTTGTGGAGGGTATGGTTGTTGATATTTATATTGCTGGGGATAAATTTGCTGTGGTGGTTGGTTTCCATAACAATATCCCTCCAACCTTGTGCAGGTTGGTTTTGATATTGTTATGGTGGCCAAGCCTACCATGGAATTAGTGTATTCCATGTATTTTGAGGGTATTGAAAATTTTGGGGTTTTTTTTGAGGGAATTGTTGAAGCATTCTTGGTTGCCAAGGTCTCCTTGGTGCCATATAGTAGAGAGAATCTACTCCTTGCACTTCTTCTCCTTGCAATTCTTTTAATTTGGGACATTTTTCTGTTGCATGATTTTTTGTGCAAAGTCCACACACTTGTATACCTTGCAAAGGGCATTCTGTGAGTGGATTTTTTTGTCTACTCTTTGGACAAAAAATTGCTAAGATTTCATCTTGCTCTTCTTTCTTTTTCTTAGTTTTCAAAACATCTACTTGTGTTCCCAAAGTGCTTAAGATATTTGTTTTACAATTTTCGAACATGCTTCCTATCTCGGCTCTTGTTACTGCACTTGTTGCATATTTGGAATCTTTTGATTAAATATCTCTCTTCCCACTCTTTGCTCTTCCCCTAGAGTATTTTTGACATAGTTCAACAATTTCTTCAAATGATAAATTGGAGATATCTCCTTTTCCCATTACATTAATAATGTCAAAATACTCATCTCTAATACCATTTAGAAAAATAGTGCAGATGGTATCAGTACTTAGAGAATGATGTTTAGATTTCTGTAAATTGTAAAGGAATCTTTCCAAATATTCTTCCAAACTTTCATCTTATTGTTGTGTCATTCTGAAAATGTCTTCTTTCGAGTCTATAGCCCTGCATTAAGCTTGATATTTTTAAGAATTTTTTTCTTCATATCCTCCCAAGAAGCAATTGTATGTTCTCCTAATCCCATGAACCATTTCAAGGCTGCTGCTTTCAGAGTAGTAGGAAAAAGTCGAAGCTTGCGTGTGTCATTAGTATATCCATAGGTTCTACACAGAATATCAAATTTGAACATGAATGCATCAGGATCTTCTGTTGACATTCCATAGAAATTAGGAAATACAAAAGGTGGAATGTTTTTCATTTTTATTTGTTCTCCTAGTATCTCTTGCATCTAAAATAGGAAATCCAAAAGTAGTTTCCTGATCATTGTTAACTTCTTGCTCATTTTATTATGTTCTTTGATTTTTATTTTCTCTTCTTGCTTCTTCCTCTATTTTTCTAAGTGCTTCTGCTCTTTTGTCTTCCTCTGCCTTTCTTTCCGCCTCAATTCTTCTTTCTTGTTCTCGTTGTCTTCGCCATTCCTTTTGTTGTCTTTTATAATCTAGTCTTTTTTTAGGAGTCATATTTAGTCTAGTTGATCCTTCACATTCTTCAACCGTTTCTTGTTCAGAGATTTGTAGTGTTTTGATATGAGGTTGACTTTGTATTTCTTCCGCTACTTTTATTTATTCAAGGATAGGTTGCTCTAGTTGTTCAACAATTGGTTTTCTTGTGTCTTTTTGTTTCCATACAAAACGAGGTTCTTTAGGTGATTGATTTTTCTACCTCTAAGGCTAACAAAATTTTTCTTTCAACTAAAGTTAATCTCTGTCCTGATCTCTGTTTTTCCTCTAATTCCTTTATAGTCAGTCTTCCAGCAACCGGTGTTGTTAATCCTATGGATGAATGATCTGTTGGGGGGTTTTGTTTCACAAATCTACCTTTCTGATCTCTATTTCTAGGCATAAGAAAACATTTCTTGAAAGAAAAACTATATTTTTGTTGTTTTTGGTGATTATATATATATAGATATTTTATCTTTTTGTCTCCTTACTCGACCTTTTTGAATATGCTTCCCCGACAATAGCGCCAAAATGTTGGGTCAATTTACTATTGTAAACTAACACAATTATTTATTATCAATCCAAGTTAGTGAAACTTAGAAGCATCCCCAAAGTATATGGGTTTCAGTTGTGATCAATTCAGAAGATGGTTTATTAATGATTAGGGAAATGCATATTACAAATATAAATCTAACTTAAACAATTTCTAAATTCAGATGTGTAATTAGAAGCAGAAGAATCTCCTAAGTTAAGAGATTTGTTTGTCATTATATAACAAGTTTACCATGTGAATTAGAAATCAAAATCTAATTAAATAAACAATAGATTAAGATACATGAAGAAATAATTGAAGATTCTCTTCAATGAATAGGTCCTGATTGTCCTTCATCATATATTCATTTATCAGTAATGCTATTGTTAAAAACAAGAATTCAGAAAAAGCAGGAAAGATGAATTCTAGTTTCTAGTTTCTTCATCAGATAGAAGAAGTATTTAACTTAAATATTGGGTTGAATCTTCATATGAAGAATAGAAACAAGATTAAGATCCATCAACAACCATGTAAAAGCATGTAAAGATGAATTATAACTGATGATCTTGTTTAGATTGAAAGAATGTTTAACTTAAACATTTGTTTGTACTTTCATATGCAAGTTAAGAATGATCATTAGATTCATAAATACTCAGAAATAATCATCATAAATAAATTAAACATAAGCAAGCTAATTCATAAATTGCAGCTACAAAATAAACTAAGAAGTGCACTTAGCTCAGTGTGGGGGCCCTCCACCCTTGCCTTGCACACTGAAGGTGAATTAAACTACCTAAGACTTCAATCAATCAACCAACATATAACAACATAAAATATGATAGAATAGATCTTCAATTATGTCTGCAAGTCTCAGAAATAATAATGTTAAGTCATACAAGTTCTACATATCAATTCCTTCAAAGTTTGAGGCTTAAATACATAAAGTATCTAACAAACTCATCTAAAATAGCTCAAATAGTTATAACTATCCTTATCTTATCAAATCAAGTCGAATTCATCCATCAGATCCATCAAAATCTAGAAAATCCCACAAAATAAGAGTTTTAACCTAGTTTCTAGGGATCCTCCATAAAGACAGGTCCTATTTGACCGCTTTTGACTGGGCCTATTAAAGCTCGGTTTAACTGTACCGACATGTGTACACTTATTCTTAGTTCTCGAGCTTTCTAGAAATATATCCATATTGAGCCCAAGTTTTCTTCACATATGCAAACTATAAGGCCATTATGGGAATTTTTGATGCTGCCCAAAAATGCACTTAAATTTCAATTTTTACAAAAAACATCTAATAATTGAAAAACATAATTTAAATACATGTATATGCATCTTTTGGCCAAAATAAGGTGGATATGATGGTGAATGGATGGATAATATGGAAAAATAAGATGTATTTCATAAACAAAAAGAGAAAAAAAACGAGGGCCAACAAAGAAATAACACAAGAAAAGGGTGAAAATGGTGTAAACTCTACCCCATTTGCAAAACCTTAGCAAGTATTGTGCCTCATGAAAAATTCAAGTAGAGCTCCACTTGAATGTTTCATGAGGCACAATACTTGCTAAGTTTTTGCAAATGGGGTAGCTAGCTAACTGAACTTGATTGTGGGGAAAAATCCATAGTTAAGCGTGCTTGAGCGAGAGGCAATCTGGGATGGGTGACCTCCTGGGAAGTCCTGGTTATCGGGTGCAAGCCCCATAAGTGATGATTGACGCTATGCATTGGGGGATTTTTGAGGTCTAAAATGAGCCTCCTAAGGAAATTATAAAATAATAGTGGAAATAATTAAATAAGATTAGATTACATCATCAAATTTAGAGTGAAAAAAAGAAAAAAAAAACTTTTTTAACCCATATTTTCAACTCATCTCCCTATGGGTTCACTCAAATTTCAAGTCGGAACACTCTTTGGATGCATAATTTTATTCCTAATCCAAGGAGTACCCATGTTTCATAATTTCTATGGACCCTACTACATGAAAATTGAGAAATACATGAAAAATGTGATTGCAATCACGTTTTTTCATGTATTTCTCATTTTCTGTGTAACAAATTCCATCGAAAGTATGCAACATGGGTACTCCTTGGATGAGGAATTAAATTTTGTATACAACGAGTACCCCCACTCTAAATTTGAGTAAAAACGTAGGGATATAAGTTGAAAATACAAGTTGAAAAAGTAGTTTTATTATTTTATTATTTTTTAATATTTTTACATTTTTATCCCAAAAATTATGAATCATCCCCTTTGGTTGACATCATCATTTTTAATCCTAGTGATTCTTATCAAGTTTATTTTGGTTGTACATTTTTCTTAGGAGGCCCATTTTAGACCTCAAAATTTCTCTAATGTGATTCATTTCACTAGTTTCAATCCCACTTCTTTACCCGTGTGAGCATCACTTGATGCAATGAGTGCTAAGTGGACTATTCAAAAATCATGATAAATCAGCTAGTTACGACTACCTCTCATTGAAATGGTCATATATGAATGACTTAACGCATTTGAATCCCAAAAAAATGATATCTAATATAATGCATTGCAAAAATTCCTCAATATTTAAATACAAAGAGTGAAGGGAGATCTACTTGAATGATTCATGAGGCACAATACTTTCTAAGGTTTTGAAAATGGGGTAGAAAGCTAAGTGGGGTTGATTGTGGGGAAAAATCCATAGTTAAGTGCACTTGAGCCAGAGGTGATCTAGGATGGGTGACTTCACAGGAAGTCTTTGTTACCGGATGCAAGTACCAGAAGTGATGATTGACGCTATGTGATTCATTTCATTAGTTTAAATCCCAATCCTTCACCCATGTGAGCATCACCTGATGCAATGAGTGCTAAGTGGACTATTCAAAAATCACGAGAAATTAGTAAGTTACAAATACCTCTCATGTAAATGGTCATAGCTGAATGGCTTACTTAACGCAGTTGAATCCCAAAAAAAAAATGATATCTAATATGGTGTAAACTCCCTAGAGTCACCAATTTGTTACATAATAAAATCCCTTCTTCGGAAAGAAGTGATCCCTCTATCCCAATGAGTGGTTCTATTAACAACCGTTTCAAATAATACAAGTTTTCCTAGTTTAATATTGAAGTAATACGAGAGAGGGAGATGGCCTACTTCACTCCTTATGCAATCATTTCCTCAATGTCGTTATGGATCCTTTTTCTTTCATGTTCATTCCTTGTTATGCCTTCTATGTTTGAATACCTGTAAAAAAGATCATATGAAAAAATAAAAAGATATATATATATATATATTTCAAAGAAAACCACATGAAATATCAAGGAGTATCGTGCTAAACCAATTAATATTAACATATTCATGGGAAGCAAAGCATACTTTGTATTAATAAATGAACAAAGGGAATTGTACAACTGGTGCCTTGATGTTGGAGGCCTCCTTCGGAATGGAAATACAAGTCCAAGCCTAGCCTTTCAATCTCTTCTCCTTCTTCATCAACTTGACAACATCTAGGCGCAATCAAGTATAAGAATGGCAACCAGCAATGACCAACCAAGACTCACTGGAATGGCACTCTTTTATAGTGGAGCTGGAGAGATTACGGATCCACTAATGAGGGGGAAAGGCCTTATCCTAAAGGGGAAAATATTTGGGGATAATACCAAGGGTAAAAAATGGGAGTATTCAACCATATCCTCAACCAACAAGTACCAGAAATATGTTCTCGAGAATTCTATAGGTCAAAGCTTCTGCTCCATTTTTGGAGAACTTGCCTGAAGAGGACCAACGTGACTTTACTGCTGAATTCCCACACTAGAAGCACTATTCACAGGTTAGGTACAAGGTGACAAGCAAGAGGATATTAAGGGAAGAACCACGCTGGGCTTGTAAAATAAGTTTTTTTTTTCAAAATTTTGCAGAAAAGATTCAAGGGATTTCTCTTTTAGGTCTTTAGGGATATCTCAAGCATGTTATCCAGGATGGACAAGTTTATACAGTTGTTGTCACTTTGCGACATGAGCGACACAAAATATGACACTAAGGATAAGGACTGAGGAACGCGACAAAATATTGTATAACAACAACCAAGTCAAGAGTGAGGGTATTACTGTTAGAGATAGGGTGCCTTAGATAATCAAATTTCCCCACTGAGACCAATCTTCACATCTCACTGAGGTTGTGAGTTTAGAGGTGGTCAAGAGTAGGCACAAACAAGAGAATAATTTAGCCATTGACGTAGGATCTACCACAACTATGGAGTGTGTTTAAATTGAACGGTGTCCAAGAATCCTTTATTCAGACCAATACTATTATTCTTGAGCTAAGCTATCATGAACGAAATTATACGAAAAAAAAAAAAAAAAACTAAATGCAGGGCTTGAAATGGAAAATGTGGAATGCGATTAGGATTTAAGTACAAAAAATATAAAGAATAGAAAATAAAAATATATTACAGGGATAGGGAATCAACTACGAGAGTTGCTAAGTAAAGTAAAACTTAAGGTCTTGGCCGTTTACAGGAAGGGTCTTAACCCTCCCCTCCAGGGTTTGTAAATGGTAGGTGTGTTGGCCAATTTTCTATTTAACTTGAAAAGGTCCAATCTATAAGGCTTGAAATCTAGTGTGCTTTCCTTTGTCCTCATGGGAATTATCCTGTTTTAGGACTAGATCGCCTATGTTAAATTCATTATTTCTTGCAGATTTCTTATTGAACCATCTCTTGATTTGGTTTTGGTGTACGAAAAACTTCTCTCTCGCCTCTTATCTTTCTTTCTCAAGTTTGAGAAAAGTGTCAGTTTTTCTTTGTATGGTACGAAAGGTTGTTCCCCAAGAATCTTACGATAATTGGAGGGAAGGTAGGTACAAATTTGGCAGGAAGATTACTTCTTTCCCATACACCAGGAAATAAGGATAATTCCAAGAGATGGTTTAGGGGTGACACGGTCTGCCCACAGGGTGTTGGTTAAGGCATTGTGCTAGTTTCTTTGAGGTGACAACAAGGTTTTCTTAATAATACGGATTAGGTTCTTGTTGGTGGACTCTACTAAGCCATTTCCTTAAGGGTAGTAATTAGCTAAATGTTTCAAAATGATACCATTTTCCAAAGAAAAATCATACAATTTGAAAGATGAGAAATACGTATTACAAAGGAGGTGGGAACATTGAACCTTGTTATGATGTTCTGATTAATGAAATAAATTACCTCCTAGTCGTTGATTTGACGTAAAGGAATAACTTCCACCCACCTTGTCAAGTATGTACCTGTGTTGTTTTGATGAATGTGGCACGATCTCTCCAATGACATCTAGCCCCCATTGTTGAAAAGTTTCTTCTACTGCTACTACTATAGACTGGAGTGGTACAGCTAGGCGTGATTCCCTTTTGATGTGACTCTGAAAGATTGTGAATTTTCACACATATGTGTGGGAATCCTTAAATAGGTTAGGCCAATAGAAATTGGCTCTCATAATTTTATGCGTTGTAGTATCACTAGAATAATGGCCACCTACTGGAACATGATGTATCGCCTTCAACACCTTTTGTGATTCATCATATTATAAAAAATTTAGCAATACGCTAATGTAATGTTTACGAAACAAATTACCTTGTACCAGCTGATAATATGCAACTTTGAGGCTTACAACTATTTTTTTTTCGTGGAAAAGGAAGGAGGCAAGGTCCCTTGTCCTAAATATTGCTTCAGATCAGCATATGAGGATGAGGAATAATGTGTTAGTACCAAGTCAGTTTGGTACATTTCTATCTCTTGATCCCATCCTTCTATTTCCTCATCTGACTGGTTAGAAGATTCAGCAACCAATTTACATAACCTGTATCCTTTGAATGTGTGAGCAGGCTTGCACTCCAATTCATTTTCCTGGAGGCAGGTCATCCAGATAGCTCTTCTTTCACCTAATTCATGTTGGACGTGTAATGACCTGAAAAATGGATGAGGTATAAACATTTTTACATGATTCTTTAGGATATATAGTCGGAAATTTTTAATAACCTTATAAGCATAGGTTTGTTTGTCCATGTCCGGGTAGTTGAGCTCTGAACCTTGCAGACTGATACTCATGAAAGATATGGGCCGCTCGACACATTTCATATCTTTCTGTGTTAGCAAAATTGCTAACAACGAGTCTGAGGAAAAGGTATATATAATGAAATATCTGTTGAAATTAGGGTTGGAAAGAGAAGGAGCTTCAACAATGGCTTTCCTTATATGGTCAAATGTTGCCTTCTCTTCTAGGTTCCATTTGTCAAATCTAGTTTCCTTATTTATCATATTCTGTAATGGTTTGACTATATGAGTAAAATAAGAAATGAAATTGCGAAGTAAGTTGATCTTACCCAAGAAAGATGGCATAACCTTCTAACTGCTTGGAAGTGGTATTTGCACAATAAATTTCACACGTTCAGGGTCGACAGTGATACCTCTTTTAGTTATAATTTTCCCAAGAAGGTTTCCTTTTATCATCACGAGTACACTCTTCTTGGGATTAAGTGATACTGCATATTTTGTGCAACGTTAAAATATATGCTTTAGATGATGAAGGTGATATGATTTCTTCCTTGAAAACATCATCACATCATCCAAATATACTACCATGTTTTGACCAATAATTCCTTTGAAAGAAATGTCAGTCACCCTTTCGAAGATGGCTTCAGAATTAATGAGGCCAATGAATGTCCCCCACTTAGTTATACATTTTTTCTTTAATTGATTTGGGTCAACTGCCAAAACTTGATTATACTGTGAGAATGCATTGAGCAAAGAGAACATTTTAGATCCAGATATTGTTTGTATAATTTTCTCCATAGGGGGGACAAGATAATTATTTTAACCTGAAGCCTGGTTTGGATTCCAAAAATCGACGCATAACCAGATTTCACAGGAATTCTTCCATATAGGAACCATATTCAAGACCCAAGTGGAGTGCCCGAACTTAAAAATAATGCACATATTCAAAAAAATAATAATTCCTTTTGAATAAGGCACTTGAATTTTGGGTGCACTTTCCTTATCTTTTCCTGGAATGGATTAACCTTGTCTTTTATAGGTATGACATGTTGGATGTTCCAGGTGATATATGACTTAAGCTCATCATATGTCCAAGAAAAAACATCTTGATATTTCTTGAACAGGTTGACGAATGCTTATCTTTTGTCAGGTGAGCAACCAACACCTAGATTGATGAACTTAGGGTTAGATTTTGTCTCAAGATTGATTTTCTCATGTCATAGACAGGAAATTTGAGTCTTGGTATTTGGGGGTCCTCAAAAATGGTTTTGAAAATCAAATAACTTATCCAACATAACAAAACCTTTGGGCATGGGGTTTCCCTGAAGTGCTTCAACCTTCTTGTAAGGTTATGTCATGTTCTTCTTCATATATTTCCACGTCTTTGAACACATCCATGTTGGCCATGAAATCCAATATATGTTAATCATCATTGAAAACATGAAGAGTAGTTACATTATCCAAGACGACATGTTTATAAATAATCTCAATAGAAAAACCATCCCTCAAAGGTGTAAACCTAATTGCAACATTAGCTAGAGTATCAATATCGATATTATTAAGTCTAGGAAAAAATTTAATACCAAAAGACTTAAAAGAATAAATTAGGTGCCATACCTCTTGTTGATATTTTTTTTATATGCGGTGAAAAACCTGCCTTGTGATAATTTCAAAATCACCAATTACCTTCAAACATTCAACTTTGAGATCGATATCCTTCTTAAGTAAAAGGATCAATGCCTCATAATTTGCAAAATTGTTAGTGCACTAAAATTCTAGTCTATGGGAAATTAAAAACTTGTTTCTTTTTTGTGTCCATCTGAATGTAGCCGACATTGGGTTCATCTTGAGTCTTAGACCCATCATAATATAAATTCCAAAGTTTATTACAATCACTATATATGCTCAAGCTATTTACATCTATAGTACAATATTAAATAGCATCAACTGGGGGACAGGTAAGGAGTTCCAGCTTCGTGTCTGATGGAATAGGTGATGGAATAGATTCATAACACCTGATGTCTATCTCTAAAAAGCACATTCCCAACTCCTCCTGAGCAAAACTAATTGGTTCATTTGAATCTTCCATATTAGTCACTGTGTGATTCATATAGGGTTCGTTGTTAAATATGATCTAATTATTCTTAACTTTGTAAGGAATCCAAAGATGAGACCAATAAGTTGAAAAGTACCCCTATAACTTTCTCAACCAATACTACTAAGCAAAATTCCATAAGATTAGAGTATCTCAATGACCACTATGTCTATGCATCAATGCACTCTAGAGTTGAGAGATAACATAATTATCACATTGCTCAATTCTCCCACAAAACTACTTAAGATCTATCTAATTAAATGATCTTAGCATCTATATTTTTAGGTTGGATGTTCAATATATTTCAAACATATAAAGGAATGACATTTGTAGATGCACTGAAATCAATAAGACAATTGTTTACATTGTAGTTAAATATTTCTAAAGTCAAAAGAAACGTGGGAGTTGAGCCTCTAGAATTTTAATTTGCAACATTGAAAATGGAATGTAGATTAACATAAGTCTTGGAATGGCAGGATGAGGTAGTATTTGGGGAGGAGGCATACCTACTAGTAGAAGGTGTCACAACAAAGGTTTTAATGATTAACTCCCACTTACTAGCTATCTTATCAAGTTCGTAAAGAAAAATATTGATTTGTGTCTTCTTCATATCCTCTATAATGTTGTATCCCATATCCGAAGACACCATTTATTCTTTTTATGTTTGAGGAGTACAAGTAGGTTGTGCAGATTTAGCCGAGCTTTTGGGAATATTGGAGTTACCTTTACTTGTTATTGAAGTTCTCTTTAAAGATTGGTTTGATGAAATTTTGGGAGCAGAGGCTGAAGGCTAGGTAGGATTGTTTAGGGGTAAGATGGGTCACTTAGTCGCATGTTAGAATCTATCATGATTTTTAGAAATGTGACTTGGCCTCCCTTGGCATCTGGTTGGCAAGGACCTTGACACAAGAGGGAAAAGGTGGATTCTAAGCTAGTCACTCATTGTTCAGGGATAAAGGGGAATCAAAAATTGAAATTGGGGAGTTATATTGCAAATTAACAACGAGGTTTTCATAAATGGGAATTTAGATGGAAGACTGAAGGTTTGGAGAGTTTAAGGGAAATTTTGGTTTGGAAATGGAACAGAGAGGTGGATAAATCCTACCTGATCAGAGAAATACTGTCTAGGGGCAGAGAGAGACACATGGTAGGAGAAATGATTACAATGGAGGTGGAAATATGCCTACCTGGAGAGAGGAGTTGCACACTTTCCCAGACACAATGTTTCCCTACCTCCAACAATCCAATCACTTGAATGAGTGAACAAATGAGTGGGGATTATATTTATAAAGTAGTCACATGTGTGAGGCTTAGGGGGTTGTGAATTCACAAGACAATTAAGGTTGCACAAAATAGCATTTGATATCTTGCAACCTTGTGACTATGTGACCCATTAGGCTTATGTTTTTTAGGTCACAAGGTTGCATGAAGGATCGGGTCGCGAGATCATAGGTCAATTTCATAATTACCAAGCAACCTAGAAACTATGCTTGGTGATTAATGTAGGTTGTTGGGTATCCAGGTCACCAATTTCACTATTTGACAAGTTGCACAACCTTGTGAATTTGAGACTTGGCAACTTGGACTAATAATTTATGGTTGGAAAGGGGGGGTTCGCAGGTTGAAATATTATATCTTAAAATAATGGCTATATTTGTGACCTGCAACCTTAAGAGAAAGTTAAGTTTTGGACTTTCTACTTGAAATTTTCTTAGGTGACTGAGGAAAACTTGACCTGCTACCGGGATGCGAAAAATCGTTAAGGTGTAGACAAAGAATATGAGTCTAGCAATGAGGGGGGGATCCAAAATTTTGAAGGGGTAAAATTTTTGGGTTTGTGTAGTGGCTACAACAATAGCTAAGAATTTTTTCACATTGTAGGATGATGAGAAGGGTAAGATAGCTAGGGAGTGTGTGAGGAAAATGAAATATATTATGGTATCAAGTGTTGCTAAAGGCTTCAATGAGATAACCACCTAAGCAAGAGAGATATTTATCATTGAAGCAACCCAAAATGAAATCATAATTGGGAAACAACTATATGAATAAATTACAAGGTGTCAACAAAAAAATTCTCATCAAGTAGATGAAGTGACACAACAAGTACGAAGAAAAAAATCGATGTCTTGGAGATCACAACAAACACACTCACCAAACCTAGATTGTCGACTAGGAGAAATTGAGGTGTACATGCAGCTCAGGACTTGATTGACTTAACCAGGGACCCATGCCCAATGAAGCCCCAACCCAATAGTAAAAGGGAGTGAATATGCATACAATCAAGATAATGGAGATGGAGTCCATGCATAACATCTAGGAGATCAGGTCGACGTGAATGAACAAGGAAATGAGTAGGTTCACTGAGACAAGTCATGAATGAAACAATAGCAAGGATTCCCACATAAATAAGACAAGGAGAATCAATGATCCCCATGAAAAACAACGTAAGTTAAAGAAAGGTACATTCACTAGAAAACAAAGGTAACTTAACAACAAGCAAAAGAAACTCATTAGGGAACAACTCCATCCCAATTGACAATACACCAAAAATTAAACTAGTCTAAAGGAAAAAAAATGAAGTATATAAGAAATTACAAAATAAAAAATAAAATAAAAAATCTAGAGTAAACTAAGGATAATATTTTGATAAACTTAATACTTCAAGAGGAGAAAGCGGGAAAAGTTGTGGTGACTTTGCATGAAGTAGACAAGAAATTTTAAAAATAAAATAAAAAAATCCAGAGACAATTAAGGATGATATTTTAACAAATTTAAGACCTCGGGAAGAGAAAGTTGGAAAATTTATGGTGAATTTTTACCCTTCAGATGCTTCCAATTGAAAATTTAATAATTTTTAAACAATCAGCGAGGAAAGGAACAAGGAGTTGACGGAAGTAAACCAAAACACACTCCTTGATTCCCATTCATTCAACATAAACTTCCTAGGGAACACTTGTAAAGAGAGTAAATTATTTCAAGTAGATGCCTCCCTTCGAGATCAATAAAAAGACTCTCCAAAACTATAATTCTTGGGACCACCTGATCAGATTTGGATCAAGGACCTAAGTGATAGCTCAAATTTCAAAGTGTTCGAAATTGTGTCAAACCTGAGCGACCGGATATATCTCATCTTCCTAATTCTGGTGCCGTGAACTATTCGAAAAACTGACACTGTATGAAGAAGTTATCGTGATTTGAAAAGTCCAGTAAACTGCAATTTTTGGCTTTTGACCAAGTTTGACTGGTTATTTGCAAAGTTTAAAAAAGAGAATATTCTAGGGAATATTCCTAGAATATTCTCCAAAATATTCCCTTTGGACCAGTCAGATCATGACAAGTGGAAGTTTATTATACGTCGAAGGGTTTTGATGAGCCAATTAGAGGCCGCCACGTGGCCTAGGTTTGGCATATTAAATTTTTTGCTAGAGCCGAACAGAGTCGACCTCACGACCTCCCTGCCTGCATGTGCACGTCTTAACCATCTCTACTATCGATTGGTTCTTAACCATATTGTGCTGCGGTTTTTATTTAAAGATTAATGGTTTCATGTTTGGGGGTTGGAGAGGGGCCAGCCCCTCCCCACATGGTCGTCGCCCGTGACCAGGGCCAAGGGCTTAAGCCCCTAACCTCCAACTCCACAACCGTTGCCAAATTCATGCGTTCACATGGCCCATTTCAAGGTTGTCTTTGTGCATTTTATCCAACAGTTAGTGCTAACAATGGAGTTTAACTCCAGTTTAAAACTAATCAACCATGATTCACGCTGAAGGTTCCGTTAACAGTTATGTCTCCGCGGGGTTTTGGGACATGTGTCCAACCCCTAACCACATAGTTAATGCTAATGATTTAAACTGGTGGAATAAATAGCGCGCCCCTATTTTTTGGGTTTTGGCCTATTCTAACTGCACTTAAGTGCAATTGCTCCATTTTTGGTGGAGCTGATTTAGGGGTCACTGGACAAAAGTTGTTTAGGCTCTATCTTGAGCTAGAATCGTCAATTCTGGGAGTGCGATTAGTCAATTTAGATTATCTAAGAAATTCCATAATCATTGGTGAGGGTTACAGAGCCATAAGAGAAATTTTGAGCAGGTTTTTTCTTCAGAGAATTTCCAAGGGTCACTAAGGCCACTAGGTGCCAGCAGGAGAATGAGGCCTATCCAGAGCAGCCAGTATCCATTCTCAGCAAACCAGTAGTCTATTATGACTATTTTGAACCTTCTAAACCCATTTATGGATTTTTTAGAAGCTTTTTAATGCTTCTAAAGGTATATATGCTTTAGATATGTTTTCAGTGAACGTAGAGCTAGGGGGTGCCACCAGGTGTTGGAGGTGTAACCGGAGCAGTCGGAGGCCAATTTATGCAAGTGAATAGTTTATTCTGACTGTTTTTGACATTATAAATCTAATGAAGGATTTTAAGAGTCATTTTGAGACTTCTAAAAGTCGATAAGCCACAAGGAAGTTTCAGGCAGCCCAGGGCCAACAGTGGATGGAGGCTTAGATTGGGGAGCCAGAGTTCATTTTGAGCAAATGATCAATCTATTTTGGAGGTCTGATATGTGCTGGAGAAAGTAGGTGAGGTTTTAGGGACATAAAAGATATGTGCACGCCCCTATTTTTTTGGGTTTTGGCCCATTCTAACTGTAGTTAAGTGCAGTTTCTCCATTTTTGGTGGAGCTGATTTAGGGGTCAGTGGACAAAAGTTGTTTAGGCTCTATCTTGAGCTAGATTCGTCCATTCTGGGAGTGTGATTAGTAAATTTTGAATGTATCAGACATTCCAGACTCATTGGTGAGTGTTGTAGATCCATTAGAGGACTTATGAGTGAGATTTTTTAACAGAGAAGTTCAAGGGGCCATTAGGGCCACTAGAGGCCAGCGACAAAAAGAGGCTTAGCCAGAGCAGCTAGAGGCCTTTCTCAGTAATCCGATAGTAAATTTTGGATGTTTCAGAAACTATATAACTAATGGTGAGGTTTTCAGAGCTAATAGAGGACTTCTGAATGCCAAGATGCTTTAGAGTAGTTCCAAGGGCCACCAGGGCCATCAGGTGCCAGCAAGAGAATGAGGTTGTCCAAAGCAACCACTATCCATTCTCAGCAAAAAAATAGTCTATTCTGACTATTTTTGACCTTTTGAATCCAATGGAGGGATTTTCAGAAGCTTTTTAGGACTTCTGAAAGTCGATATGCTTCAGAGAATTTTTCAGTGACCCTAGAGCCAAGGGGTGCCACTAGGTGTTGGAGGCGAAATCGGCACCCGGAGGCCAATTTTTGCAAGTGAATAGTCTATTATGACTATTTTGGACATTAGAAATCTAGCGAAGGGATTTTAAGAGCCATTTGAAGACTTATGAAGGTCGAGGAGCCATAGGGAAGTTTTGGGCAGCCCAGGGCCAACAGTGGATGGAGGTCTAGATTGGGAAGCCAATGCTCATTTTGAGAAAAGGAAAAACCTATTTTGGATGTATGATATATGCTGGAGATAGTAGAAAAGGTCTCAGGGACAGAAAATTATTTTTAGGGGATTTAGTGCCACAGAGAAGCTTAGGGAAGCTTAAGGGCACCAACTCAAGGAGACAAGTCTAAGGGAGCCGAGGTTCATCTTCAGAGAGATTTCAACCATTCTAGGGGTATGATGGTATTATAATCCTAATGGTAAAATCAAAGTAATCATTTTTGTTGAGTTAGTAACTTGTAAAAGAATTTATACATCATAATCCCAAAGAGCCAAGTCAGTTGACAAAGGCTCAAGGAGACATAGCCCATGATATTCAGGTGAACTCCTTTATTAAATTTGTTGTTATGTGTTGATTCTTATTTTCTGCATTTTATGATTGTTGTACATGCTTAATATCAGCAAAAACAAATGTTCTTAAAGAACTTAAACAGTTAAAAAAAATTACACCTGTTTCAAGTATTCATTTTTGCACAAGTCAAGAAGAAGCTAGATCTTAATTTGTTTAACTGAGTGGGAAGTTCTTGAAAATCATAACAAGTTATCCAACCCATTTTTAGATCACCACCTCTCCTCCTTAGGGATGAGCAGCCTTAGAACCTCCTTGTGAGGATCCCTAAATTTCCCTCTGTAATTTATCCAACATTATTTCACCCCCAACTTGAAGTTGATTAGTGACATCAAGAACCACAAGGATATTTTTTTGAATGATAGCAAAAAAACCCATGATTTTATTCATAGGCGAGTGGTGAGAGGGACCCATTCTTATGTCCATGAAATGCATAGATTTCATATTATGATAGACAATGAAGGTATATGGTGAAATGTGTGGGGCTATGTGAAAATGAGGGGTTATTGGTTCAAATTTAACATGTTTTCTATTGAAATGTTGGGGTTTGATGTAGTTCTTGGTGGAGAATGGTTGCACACTCTCAACCCTCTTGCAATGGATTTTAGGGAATTATACACTAGCGCCAATAAGGAAGGGAATGAGCACACACTCAAAACGATTAAGCCCGAGTCTCCCAAAATCATCAACTCTCACCATTAGGAGAAGTTATTGAAGATATGCCACTCAAACATTATTTCCTAATACAATTGCATACAATTTTCATAAATTCCCACACAAGAGTGTAGGTTTTAACCCTATACAGAAATTATCTCCAAACGAATATTAAAAATAGAAAATAAGCAATAGCGAGAGAATAAAACATAAAACATATATACACATATATTTTCCCTGGATCCCAGATCGGGACTACCATCTTGATTTTTCAGTATATTCCTTTTAGTGTCACAAGACATATATATACATGTCGAAGCATTCATAAACCCCAATCCATTAAGCCTAGATTAGAACATAACCGCAGTTCCCTTGACTAGATCTACAAAATACCAGGGGTAGAAAACCATCATGCCCCAAAACCATGTGCAAACCCATGCACAAAACCATGGGCGGGTCCGCCCACCAAAAAATAGGGTCCAAAAAAATTTTCAGGGTAGCACCCCCCCTCCCTTGCGCACGTGACTAATTGTGGAAAGAATATAAAACATACCCAACATTATCCCACTTGTTTTTTTCTTTCTGCCGGGGGCCACAGGAGATATTAGTCATTAGTCCATCTCTGAAACACCCATTGTTTCTTTACATAGAGAACTTCTGAGTGCTCACAGACTTTGTCAATGCATCTACAACATTCTTTAAAGTGTCCACCTTTACCAACAACACCCTTTTATCCTCAACCATATCTCTCACAAAGTGATATTGAACATTAATGTGCTTTGTATTTGGATGATAAGCAGGGTTCTTAGCCAATAAAATTTCACTTTGAATATCACAGTCTATCCTTATAGCTCACTGTACCAACCCCATACTTGAACAAAATCTCTGCAACCAAAATAATTCCTTGCTTGCATGAGTGGTTGCCATGTATTCTACCTCTGTAGTTGAAAGAGCTACTACATACTGTCTTTTACTCATCCAACTAACTACACCTCCAAATAGGCTAAACACATACCCACTTATATATCTTCTTTGGTCTAGGTCTCTAGCCTAGTCTGCATCAACAAAACCATAGATTTCCAAAACGTTGTCCAATCCTGGTCTTCCCTAGTAGCACAAACCATAATCACTAGTGCCATGAAAATATCTGAAAACCCGCTTCACTTTTGTCCCACTGCATGTGCAGTGTTTGTTCTATTACATACCATTGCATACATCATGCTACCTACTGCACTTGCATATGGAACATGGGACATATCCTCCTCTTCTTCTTGTGTCTTGGGACACTGTTTAGAAAATAGCTTTACACCTACAGAAATAAGAACCTTCACCTGTTTACTATCCTGCATATTGAACCTCTGCAATATTGTCTCGACATACTTCCTCTGGTTTAACCATAGCTTCCTCTTTTCCCTATCTCTCTTAATTTCCATGCCCAAAATATAGTTTGCAGCACCAATATCCTTCATGTCAAATTTGGAGAACATTTGGGTCTTCAAATCTTGGATAATTTCTTTGTCATTTCCAATCAACAACATATCAGCCACATATAAGACCAAATAACTAAAACGATCACCAATAAATTTAAAATAAACACAATATTCCTCTTTGCTTCTGGTGAAGCGAAGTCCCTGTATATAGGTATAAAATTTCTGATACCACATCCTTGGTGACCGTTTTAACCCATACAAAGACATTTTTAACCTACATACAAGTTCTTTCTTACCCTTCAGCATAAAGCCTTCAGGTTGCTTCATGTAGATCTCCTCTTACAGATCCCCGTGAAGGAATTTTGTCTTCACATCCATCTGTTCTACCTCAAAATCAAATGTAGCAGCAACAGATAAAAGTAATCTAATAGAAGTAACCTTGGAAATAGGAGAAAAAATATCACCAAAATCGATTCCCAGCACCTGGGAACAACCTTTTGCTACCAAATGAGCTTTGTATTTCCCCACCTTGCCTTCTACAACCATATTCTTCTTAAACACCCATTTTCTCCCGATGGGCTTCCTTCTAGCCGGCAACTCCACCAAATCCCATGTCTCATTTTTGTGCAAGGATTCCATTTCATCAACCATGGCCTCCTTCTAGAGTTTTCCATCCTATGAATCCACTACCTCCCTGACAGTTCTGGGATCATCATAAGTGATAGTTAAAGAAATATTTTAACAGAAAGCGGATGGACTATACCTTTATGGTTGTCTTCTTTCCCGAAATGATCTTCTCACATATGGAGTGTGTGGCTCTTGCTCTTCTGAATCTTGTCCTATTTTAGATTCTGATTCATCCTCCTTTAGCTCAAACTATATCTTCTCAGGTTCCTCTTGTAGGACTTCATATTTAACAACATCTTTCACCTCTCTAAATGCCACATCTCGACTGTACACAACCTTCCTTTTTTCTGGGTTCCAAATCTTGTAACCTTTTAAACCGTCCTTATACCCAATAAAGATGCACATTTCAGTTTTATTATCCAACTTGGTCCTTTTATCCTTTGGAACATGTACATATGCATCACATCCAAATACCCTTAGATGTGAAAGAGAGGGTTTCTTACCAGTCCATACCTCATGTGGAGTCTTATCCTCCAATGTTGATGAAGGTGATCTGTTGACCAGGTAAAATGAAATTTTCACTGCCTTTGCCTAGAATTCCTGTCCTAACCTGGTACCACTGAGCATGCTTATTGCCTTTTCCATCAGTGTTTTGTTCATTCTTTCTGCAATTCTTTTTTTCTGAGGTGTGTATGGAGTAGTATTTTTTCGTGCTATACCACACTTCTTACATAACCCTTCAAATTCCTTCTTGCAGAACTCTCCACCATTATCTGTCCTTAACACTTTTATCTTCTTCTATGTCTGTTTTTCCACCAAAGCCTTAAATCCTTTAAATATGTCAAAGACTTCAGGTTTCTTCCTCAAGAAATATATCCATGTATTCCTTGAGAATTCATCTATGAATGAAACATAGTACACCAACTTACCTAGTGATGGAACCGACATAGGTCCAAACACATCACTATGCACAAGCTCTAATATCTTGTTCACCCTCTTAGCACCAGAAGGAAAACTCACTCGATTTTGCTTCCCATATACACAATGTTCACATAAATCAAAATCCAGAGATAAATTGGGCATACCTTCTACCATACCATTACCATGCAGTATCTGAAGGCCCTTGTCTCTAATACATCCAAGCCTTTGATGCCATAGCATGGTATTTTATCCAGAGACCACTAGGCTTTACACTCCACTTTCAAGAGCCACAGAACTATTGCACCCATCAATAACAGTGCTACCCTGAAGCTTGTACGGAGTTCCAATCTGAACTCCCCGCATTAATACCAGTGCTCCCCGAACCATCTTGCAGGTATCTTTCTCGAATACTCCAGAGATAAATTGGGCATACCTTCTACCATACCATTACCATGCAGTATCTGAAGGCCCTTGTCTCCAATACATCCAAGCCTTTGATGCCATAGCATGGTATTTTATCCAGAGACCACTAGGCTTTACACTCCACTTTCAAGAGCCACAGAACTATTGCACCCATCAATAACAGTGCTACCCTGAAGCTTGTACGGAGTTCCAATCTGAACTCCCCGCATTAATACCAGTGCTCCCCAAACCATCTTGCAGGTATCTTTCTCGAATACTGTTTTTACACCTGCATCATCCATCTTGCTTAAAGAAATCAGATTTCTCACCAATGTAGGAATATGCAGAACACCATGAAGTGTTCTAATCCTTCCACCTTGCAACTTCATCTTGAATTTCCACGTCTGACGATTCTGGCCTTCCTATCATCCCCTAAGTGTTAATCTAGGTTGTCATTGATGTCAAAATGGCAATAGGATGCTAGATGATGATGAAGAAGTACCATTCCTTTGGTAATCTGAATGATGGAAGACTACATGATGATGCTTCATGACACTGACGATGACATTATAGCCCTATGATGAAGAAGGCAAATAATGAAGAAATCAAACCATAAAGGCATTTTTTCCTCCATTTTTGCATCAGTAAATGACAACCAAACTAAAAAATATTTTTCACTACCTTAGAGGAAGAATTTCTCTATGAAACCTTCACCACCCTCTAGAGAACATTTTTAGCTTTCTAATGAGCTATCACTTAGCCGAAAACTCCAAATAGTGAGGGAGAACTAGAATTTTCAAATTGAAAATAATATTATGTTCTTGGAGCCGAATTGTTCCATCCTAACTATGTCAGTCTGCCTTGGGGACATAACTATTCATGCTTGAACCATTATAAATCATAGATCCACTTCATCTCTCAATCAATCCAGTTGGTCCATCCATCATAGTGAGACAGATTTAGTTCACAAATCGTGAACTTGAAGGCAAAAAGGATAAAATCTGATTGGGTTAGAAAAAAAAATGTCTTAGATACTTGTAGCAGCTACAACAGATCAGACACCTAGATAGAAGGACTATTCTTGGTGCAGATCAGACTATCTCAGTATTGTGGATTATATTTTATTTTGGACTATGTTTTTGGGCCATTTTCATACTGTGAAAATCCATGACTAGGGCTCATCTGAACCTTTCGGACCAATGATCTTATCTCGGTGCTATTACAGTTAAAGAAACTTTAGACTATGGATAATTTTTGGACCTGTGTCAGCCTTCTCAATTCGGACCTGTGGAAACCTTATCAATTTGGACATGTGGAAATTTAGACCTGTGATAATATATCTTATTTCAGATTTGTGGCATCATATCTTCACTTCGAACCTGTGAAAGGATAAAGCTATGGTGTTTATCCTTGATTTGGTCCTGTAGTCCCTATGACAACATATATTATTTTGGATTTGTGATTTGGTGTAGCATGGTGCAAAAATATCTTTTCTAAAGTTCTAATGTAGTAAGGACGTTGGATAAGTTGTGGTGCAGAAGTCTAGGCATGGTGTAGTGCTAAACTTTTGGTGTGGTGCGGAAATCTTGGTGCAGTGCTGAAGTCTTGGTGCAAGAACATTGGTGAAGAATTGATGAAGAAGCGTGGTGTAGAATAGATGGTGTAGTATGGTGCTGATTGGTGCAATGGAGAATTTGTGAACTAATAGTCCAGTAAAGAAGTGAAGAAGGATTGGTGTCCTTGGGGTAGGAGCTCCTAAACACAAGGTTGGTTCCTTGGAGAAGATAGGATTTAAGCCTAGAGGTCGTAGCCTCATCAAATTCCAACTTGGTGCTTGGCAACAAGTTGGTGCCTGAAGCATAAAGGGTTTGTTCCCTCACATAATTATTGTACTCAATTATTTGAAAAAGGATTGAAGTTATACTTGATCCTTAATAATAATATTATTATACACTTCTTTTTTTTAATTGTGAAGAATCTAAATGGTAAAAATAACAATTGAAAAGAAATGTTGATTCACCCCCCTCTCAGTATTTCCAACACTAAGAAGAAATCACCACCATCATATTTCTCATACTCATAGAACCACTCCCTATGGGGAGTGAAGTGAAAGGATGCACCTGAGTCAATCAACCACGCCTCCTGATCTACATGTGTATTTGAAGAAGAATCCAAATACACATCCCCGCCTTCATCTGAGGTGGTTTTTGCCTCTGCAGAAGGAGCATCATCAGATCGCTTTCCTTTTTGAGTAGCTTTAGATTTACAGTCCTTTTTGAAGTGCCCTTCCTTTCCGCATTTCCAACACACCTTTACAAACTTTCCTGGAGATTTAGATCTCCACTCGAAACCTTATTTTTGTTTATGTTTTGGGACATTCCTTGTACAGATAAGACATCTCCATTATGGTCCTCCATATTTCTCCATCTCATTTCCTCCGACAGCAAGGCTGATACAATTTCATCAAAATTCAAGGTAGTTGTATTGCTACCTATTGCAATAACCAGACTGTCCCACGAATCTGGTAGAGAACACAACAAATTGATTCACTTATCTTCATCTGAGATATTAATATCAACAGATGACAACTGACTTACCATAGTATTGAAGGTGTTCAAATGCTCTGTCACCGAGTCTCCATCCTTCATCCTCAGGGTATAAATTTTTTTCCACAAGAACAATTTATTCACCAGAGACTTAGATTGGTACAAAGTCCCTAACTTGTCCCATAAAGTCTTCGTCGTAGCTTCCCTAGATACATTCAACAATACCGAATCTGAGATACACAACCATATTGTGCTCTTTGCCTTTCGATCCAACTTCTTCCAGTCTTCATATGACATTAGCGTTGATTTAGTACTCGGATCTACCACGATCCACTAACCTTTATCCACCAATGGATCCTCCATCTTGAGCTTCCACAACTCAAAACTTAGACCATTAAATTTATCAATCTCTATCTTTCCACTGCTCGCCATCTTCTTTCACCACAAGAATGGATCCCATAGATATTCCACTAAACAGGGTCTACCACAGGCCCGAGAAAAAAACCCCTCAGTAGCAAAGGCGTCCCCTTGAAGTCGAGACAAATCTGATACCAAATGTAGGTTTTAACCCTGTACAGAAGTTATCTGCAAACGAATCTTAAAAGCAGAAAATAAGCAATAGCGAGAGCATAAAACATAAAAAATTCATACACATATATTTTCCCCTGGATCCCAAATCGAGACTACCAACTTGATTTTTCATTATATTCCTTTTAGTGTTACACACACACACACACACACACACACATATATGTCACAGTATTCATAAACCCTAATCCATTAACCCTGGATCAGAAAATAACCACAATTCTCTTGATCGGATCTACAAAATACCAGGGGCCAAAAACCATCATGCCCCAAAACCATGTGCAAACCCATGAAAAAAACCATGGGCGGGTCCACCCACTGAAAAATAGGGTCCAAATTTTTTTCCCAGGGACCTACCCTGGACCTTGAACAGTGGGGGCTACCATCCCCCTTGCTGCACCCGACACAATGTACAGAAGTACCTATCACCCCCCTGTGACCCCCCACACGTGCGACTAATTGTGGAAAGAATATAACACATACACAACAAAGAGATCACCCCACCAAATTTGCAGATTTTCCTAATCAAACATCAATATGTATTTGAAACACCACATGGATTTCCACCTCCATGTGGAAAGCATGAAAATGGTGTCCCCTTTTCATCTAGTTGGTCAAACCAACCAATATATTTCCTTATAAGTGACCATGTGTATAGAATAATGAAAGAGGAAATATAGTTCAGGAACTATCAGAGGTTGGAGTCCTAGATCCCAGTATGAGCCCTTATTACTCGTGGTCTTGGTATTAAAGAAAGAAGGTATTTGGCACATGGGTATTGATTTTTGGGCTATCAATTAGTTTCACATTTAAGAAAAATTTACCTTTCCAATATTTATTGATGATATCTTGGATGAGCTTTACCTTTGCTTAGGATACCACGAAATACAAATGAAGAAGGTGGACACCCCTAAAACAAACTTTCACACACACGAACACCATTATGAATGTAGGTTAGAAATTCTGGAATCTTGTGTAATATGATTGAAGATCCCAATGTTCCAGGTGAAAAATTCCCCCATCTTTAGGATAAAGAAGCTTAACATAGGATAGGAAGTGTGCAAGCGCTGAAAGAATATATAAGAGAGAATCTAGTCGTTAAAAATTCAATGAAGTAGATGGAAGTCAAAAATAGCCATTAGGGAGAAATTAAAAATAATTCATATATATGCAAGAACACAATGAAATAATAAATACACATAAAAGAAGGGATGCATAAATAATTAAATTCATTTCATTAATAACAAATAACTGAAATATGCTTACAGACAAAATGGAAATAAACTAGCTAGGGCGCTGGTGCTTATCTCTAAGAAGAGATGTGGCGGCTACTTACCTCTGAACTGAGTTACAATGAGGCTCTAAGGTCTATTTATTGTTTAGAAACAATGGAAAAACCTAAATATCCAAAAGCCTAAGATGAAGCGCCAAAAATATGGGCCTTGTTTGGGTAAATTGGTACATCAACTTCTCGGGGATGTAAATTTGGCATATGATCTTTGTTTGACGCGCTCAATACCTCGTTAGAAATATCTATCCGGGGACTACAAATTTTGACATGAGAAACATCAAATGAACCTAAATGTTGCTTAAGGTTTTCCCAAAAAATATTGTTTAGGGCCTGAAAACGGCTCCAGAAGTTCAGGACCCAAAAAAAATGCTAAAATTAGTAAGTTGTGTTGAAACTGAAAAAATGAAAGAGTCGATGGTGGGGGTCTAAATGGAATAGGCGAGTGGCCACCAATATCCACCTGGATCATTCCTCCCCCCCTTAGGAAGCAATGGTACCCATTGCGTTGAGTTCCTCCATGAGATGAGACAACTTCTGCTAAACTTGGTATTGGATTTGTCGAAGATGTCATGGACCTGCTGGCGGATGTGCTGGATGCGTTCAATAAATTTGGTTGCTTTACAAGCCTTAGAGAGTACATTTGTTGATTTTGTCTGTGTGGTCACGTAAGGTATGCCAACATCATGCGGTGACGTGCTTGGGGTCAGATCAATGGAGTGATTGACATGACAGTGTAGAGGAACCTCTGTGGGTGAGGAGAAAATGTGCTCGTATTCCTCCATGACTTTTTCCATTTGCTACTGTCGTGCAGGGGAGCACTATTTCAAGGTTGTGGCCACAATATTATTCTTTCCCTATGGGTGAATTATAATGAAAATAAATTTCCTAGTTTGGAAAACAACCTTATTGCGTTGTTTTGCAATAGTCAAAGAGATGGTAGGAGGCAGTACTACTTCTGGTATCTTGTACAATTTATTTCCCAAATTAATAAAAAAAAAATGCCTAGACTCATACACGGCATGTATCTTCCACAAGTATGGTTAGCCCAATAAGACATCAGACACATCAAGAGGAGCAACATCACACAGTACCTCATCCGTGAATGGCTTGATGTTGTATGAAAGGAAACACTATTGGTGGACGCAGAGATATCTTCCTTGGTGAAGCCACCCAATGGTATACGGCTGCGGGTGTGCTATGGTTGGTAGGCTGAGCTGCTTCATGACCTCTGCTGAAATGAGGTTCTTTTGGCTTTCGCTATTGACAAGGAATTGCAGTGGATAACCCTTCACCCACATTTGTGAATGGAAGACACGCTCCCCCTCCTCTGGATCCTCGGGATCCTCCCTTTGGATCTTGGTGGTGGAAAAAATGGTACTTGGATCCACATCAATGATCTGATTCCATTTATCATCGCCCTTGTCTGGTTCTGACTCAAGATCTATACATGCATGTGATTCGGGTGCCTTCAGTTTGGCCACCAACGACTGTTTGGCCCGACACTCGTTTGTGTTGTGAGTGGGGCTATTTTGAAATTCACACCACTTCCCTGTGTCATTCTTTGGATTTGTGGTATTGTTCTAAGTCACCCTGCTTTTGATTTTCCCCTTGTTTTGCAATTCGTGGGTGTCTTTCCTTGGCTTTGGATTCGCGGATCCAAAGTCTCACTTCTTCTGCTTAAATTTCTACTCGATCTTGGCAACATGAAGATATGTCGTGCCAAGTAAGGTAATGTCGAGGAACTCCATTTCCTCCTGAATGTATCTGTGCAACAACTATGGTACTTGAGCACCAAATGTCTCTCTGAATCTTTAATACCCAACTTTGTGCATAGGGTATGGAACAAATATGTCAGTTCATGCACATCTTGTTCCCTTTGTTGTCATAGCGTGGTCCATTGGATGTACTTGTCCTCATATCTCCCCATAGGGTTATTTTTCCTTGATGTTGTCTCGGAAAAAATTCCAAGTAGGTGAAGCCCAGAACAGAGAGCGTTCCCTATCATCCTTCTGCTCACAGTAGGTTTTCCACTAGTATTTTACATGGGGGGCAACTTCGAGGAATGAAAAAATAATATTTTCTCGGTCGGAGAAATAATGGACCAAGAAATACCCTTCCAAAAAATTAAGCCATCTATTTATGGCATTTACATCTATCCGGCCTTCAAATATAGGAATGTAGAAGTTGACGTATACCTTGAAAGGAGAGGCGCCTCCAGAGTAGCTACTGGATGTAGATGCGCAGCTGGTGGGAAACCGTTGAAGGATCACAAAGTTCCATAATAAATATGGGTATACAATAACCATTAATGACATGGTAACTTATTAATCACAAAGGAAGCAACACCCATTCCACACGAAGCCATAGCTACTTTATTTCATATTATATATATACTCTTTCGAGTAAAACACAAAAACCAACTTGATGTTAAAGTGTATAGATATTGAGTGAATTTTTTTAACGGAAGTTATAACTTTACATTATTAATGAATGATTTACTAATGAGTTATTTTTCATTATAAATTTAATTATTTAATAAAAAAATTAATTATAAATATTTGTTGATGCAGCGAAGAGACCAGAAGTGTCGTGTATGCTGCCATTTCTGGAGGCGTGATAACTAGTCAAGGACTTTTCAGGTGCATCAATAATTATAATCTTTGATCTATGGCTGAAAATATTGATAGGTTTATTTTAGGTACTCCAGAAGAAAGAAAAAAATCACATCAGAAACATTGGGCATTTTTAGGTAAATACCTTAATCGCCCTTAAAGTATAAACCTGTATGATGAAAATATTATTTCTCAGGAATTTAAACCATATCCAAACTAGACTCTGCCAGAAATTAATATAGATACGATCTATCGTTTGCCAGCCTTTCAATTTAAGTCTGCATAGCTATTTAGATTTACATCAGTTAATATTCCAATATCTGTTGACAACCTATTTATCAAATACCTCTTATAAAAAATGAAGATGTTCAATGGGGTATTGACCATGGTTATAATTATATTCATATTGGAATGATCGAATTTGGTATAAATCCTTTAGTTCGACCTGGTTTAAACACTTCTTGTTTAACTTTTGTTTTGGATACTCGCTTAAATCAATTCCAAGATGCCTTATTAGGAGGATTTCAGAGTCCTTTGAACAATGGTACTGCTTGGTCTTCTTTGGTCCCTCGTAACCAAGTCTCACTTTCAGATCCTTATATCAATGATTTTCTTCAAGCTTTCATCCAGTTTCATGGATTTGATGTTTCCAGCCAATCGCATATTGCTCAATTACATACTACCGTCTGCCTTCGATTTGTTACAACTACTATGCCTCCTTTAAATCCTAAGCTGAAAGATAGAGCTCTGAAAGAAGGTGTTATTGTTGGCCCTGGTAATGCTGTTCCTCTTCAAATCAGTTTCTCTGAATGTAATATTCCTCATGAATGGGATAGTACATATGTTCCACTGTCACAAAAGTATCCGCAATTGCATGTACCATCCCAGTTACCACAAAATCTTGAGTTAGTTAATAAAATTGATGGTACCAAAAGTCTGCAATTTATCACTCCAAAATTGTCTCGATCACATTCTAGTTTTGCTTCCATACCTTCATATTCTATTAATCCAATGTTTCGGGGGGAGAATGGGATTCTTAGATACTTCCAAACTCCAAAAGAGTTTCTACCCTCAAAATCCCAACCATCTAGAGCTTCTACTTCGGACTGTAATTTTTGCCAAGAAACTCCAAAGCACTCTGCAATTGTTTCTAAATATCAAGTTGCTGATACAGAACATAATGGAAAACATACAAATTGTCAAGAATGTATTAAAGCAATCATGTCTTCAAACCTCAAGAGTTTCACTCTGCCGAGGGGAAGGGATGATCAGAAAGCTATAATCCCAGAAAGATATCTTGAGCCCGGTAATTCTAGCAGAACATTTAGAAATGTGACTATGAAATCAGATTTTCAATGGTTGCAATTGAAGAATTTATCAGAACCATATTCTGAAGAGTCAGTTAAAATGCAGAATTTTGCTAATTACCAGATAACTTGCATGCTACAAAATCTGGATGATTTAGCATTAGATGTTGTTGAAATCAAGGAGCATATTAAGAAGTTGCATACTAGTTATTTAGATACTTCGGGATTACACCATGAAAATACAAAGGCATTGAATGATATTCAATCAAATATGGGCATTATTTTAAAATCGATTGATAATATTTCCACTGTCTTGAAAAATGAACAGTCTCCACAAAGATACAGAGAAGTGGATCAATCCAACAATAAGTTAAAATATCTTGTTTCAGGCACTAATCAATCCAAATCAGGACTTAGGAGCCTATTGTTTAAAGGGATAAATTTTCCAAATGAAGAAAATGTAAAGAAAGTGGCTTTTGGGATAAAAATTGTTAAATAAAAGATTGACTTAATGAAATCTAGGTTGGAAGCTCTTCCACCTATAATAAATTTTCCAAAAGGATATATCAGTCTTAGTGATAAATACCACAAAAAAGATATTCACATGTATTCATCATCCATGTATGATGAAGAAGGTAATTTTAAGAATGAGGATAAAATCCCAGGAGTTAAAACAGAAGGTGAAAGTAGTAAAATGCCCAGAAATGATACTTTTACTTTCACCAATAAGTCTCCCAAAAGGGAAAATCAGCATCAAAAGACTTTAGCATTCTCTAAGTACACCAAAAACTTAGAAAATATTTCTGTCAAGATTGAAAACAATGCACAGAAAGGGTATGGAAATACTCTTTTGTTTAACATAGACTATTTATCTCATTCTGATGTTTTAACAATTTTTCAGAATGTGCATGCATGGGCTCTCCAGAGAAAAGCAGAATCTAAATCTACTTGGTCAGATATTGCTACACAGATCACATGGGGATTTACTGGAATTCTTAAATTATGGTGGGAACATCTCCCAGAGGGAGATAAGACTACAATCATAGAACATGATGATCCTCTCCAAACACTGTTTGAAACACTGATTCATGAATTTTTAGGATCATTACCTGTTGACTCCTCTCACCATTCTTAGTTGTTTCTTTCACAAAAGCTCTGTGATATAGATCAGTTAAAAGAATATTACTGCACATTGCAATCATTTCTCTATAAGACAACTAATCCACACAATGTAGCATATTTGAGATATTATGTTGCTTCAATGCCTAGAAATATTCCAGAATTAATTGAGTCTTATTTCCAGACAAATAATATTCATATTGAAAATAGGCCTTTTTCATCTCTGCACCAACATATAGTTACCATACTACAAAAAGGATGTGCAGTAGCCAAAGTCAAGAAAATTTTCAAAAAGAAGATGCATTTCAGTCATGAGTTGTGTAGCAATTTTAATGAGACATATGATTTTGGTTGTCACAAATTTAAGAAGAAAAAGAAGAAGCATGCTGATAAATCTTGTGATTGTGATAAATCCAAGGAGTTTTATCAAAAAATAAAGAAAAATTATCCAAAAATAAAATTTGGTCGTCGAAGATTTGTTTTTAGAAGAAGGAACAAACCTTCTGATAAACCCAAGTGTTTTATATGTGGTAAAGAAGGACACTTTGCCAATAAGTGTCAAGAGAAGAAAGGAAGAAAACATATGAAGATTATGAATATATTCACCTCAATGCATGAACCAGATGAGTGGGATTTGACATCACATTCAGGAGGTGAATATTTTGAAGTTTCAAGTTCAGATTCTGAATCTGATTATTTAAGTAATAATTTTGATAATCTTCATGTTGATTCTGATTATGATTCTGGCGAAACCTTTGTGTCTGAATGTAAAATGTTTCGTCATAATCCTGTCCAAAGTCAAATTAATGATGTCAAACAACAACTTGCTAACCTGCAATTAGGGTAGTTAACAGTCAAGAGAAGATTACAAGAAAATTTGAAAACTTTAAAAGATCAGCTACCAAGAAAGACAAAGATTGATCTATTTGAAGAAACCGATTCTGGTAACGAAGAAGAAAATTGGTTTATTCAACAAATTCCTGTTGAAAATAATGATGAAAGAGAAGAAGATAGAATAAAAAAATAGATTGATAAGCTTGAGGCATCAATGCGAGAAAGTAGAAATCAAATGATGCAGCTTTCGACAAAGCTTCAAGATGATATGGCTACCTATGAAGATTGCAATTCCAAATTGATTCGTCTTCTTCTAGTAAAAACCAATCAAGATTCAGTTGATAAATAAAAAAATACAGAGTTATCTGAAATTCACAGTATTGGTGATCGAGTGGTAATACCAATACAGATAAAGTTGGAATGACTGAAATCTTATACTCTTGATGCTCAAATTGATATTGGTGCTATGAGTAGTTGCTGCAAGCACAGAGCAATCCCTGAGTATTTTTTGGCAGCCAAATAAAATCATATCCAAAGCTTTAAATAAGGAATCCATTGAAATAAGCCATATTGCCCCAAATTTTCCTATTTACATTGGCCATGTTTTGACATTTGTTACTTTGTACAGTTTTGATTCAAGGTTTGATATTCTACTCGGACAAGATTTTCTAAAGAAACATTTTCCAGTTACTTTTAATCAGGATTCTCTGATTATAAGTTCTTCTAAGGGTACAGTTATTTTTCCTTCCAAAAGTGACTTCAAGTTCACTATTGAACCCGATCAACCAAATCTTGCCCAACATTCATTAAATGATTCACAGTGCCACTGTCCTATGTGTAGTACCAACTTTAGCTCCATTTTTTAGGAGGTTCCAGGTGTCAAAATTGAGCTCACGATAGCTCATTGGAAATATTTTCATGTCCAGTTTCCATATTTGTGTCCAGTTTCCAAAATGGTCAATTTTTTACCCTCCAAAAATTCATTCTCCAAATACTGGTCAAAAGTGTAGCACCAACCTCCAAAATAGGGCAGAAAGGTCATTTTTGGAGTGTTTTTTTACCTTTTGACCACCTCTTTAACCCAAATTTTTTTTTTTAAAGTGGTTTTTATAATTTTATATGGATTTCTAAACCCAATGGTGGTTTCAGTTTCTCCATTGGAGGTCCCTAGGAAAATTGCAACACCTAGGGCGTTGTGCTTTCACTAGTTTGACTGTGTCAAATTGCCATAAACTCAAAATTTTCCAAAAATTTCAAAATTTGCTCAAATTTCTTCAAATGTTTTATTGTGGGATGATGATGAGGTGTAATAGGATATGAGAGATACCTCAACAATAATATCAAGCTTGTCCCCTTCATTTTTCTTGGTTAGGGTTTCAAGTCTTGATTTGGCCCTTTTGAGCTTTGAGCTTGCAATTTGGTTTTTCTTGAAGTAGTGTTTGGCCATCTTTCTCAATATGTCATTGTATTTGTTTGCCTTTTCCAGGAGCTTCTCAAGATGATGGTTGGCCCTATCAAGCCATTTCTTCCGGTTCTCATTGACAATGATGGCACAATGTAAGCTCATTAACAAGCTCAACCTCCTTTTGCTTCTCTAGTTTTAGATCTCTTTTTAGCCCGATAGTCCTAGGTATTATTCTTGGAAAATTTTCTTCTACCTCATTGGTTTCATCATATATTTCATATGCCTCATCAAGCAAGGCCTTTTCCTTGTATTCTTCTCTTTTTTCCTTGAGAAGTTGAATCTCCATGATGGCCTACTTGGTCTTGAGTTTTTCATTTTCTTGCTCATAGTATGAAATGAAAAGCTTAGATATCTCTAAGTTGAGCTGAAGCTCCCTAAGTTGAGTATATTTACGCTTGATAATAATTTTGGAGGATTCATCATCATGCTCATAATCTAAATCAAGAAGGTCAAAATTAGTCTCTGTTTCATGGAGGTCATCCTCATCATGAATGGCTGCGTCATGTACATCTTCTTCTACCATATTTTATTTTCCCTTCTGTACATGCTTTATTGGTGAAGAAGGCGAGGCCCCTCCCACAATTTGTGGGGAAAACACCTGCCTATGCCCTCTTTTATATGTCTTTTCCATTGTGCTCATTTCAGCCTCTTTAGGCTTGCTGAAATCAACTCTGCTAGGTGACTCATGCTGCTCATTAAATGGTGATGATGGTGGTGATGGTGATGGAGTATGTGAAGTAGAATAAGGTTATGAAATGGTGGGAACTCTGGGCTGAGATGCAGGCATAGATGTAGTAGGGTGAGATGAATAAGGAAAATATTCAACATGTGGAACTTGTGGAGCAGTGAAGATGTCATTTTATATAAATGTGTCCCATGAAATGTTCAACTAGTTAAGCCGATGGAGGACAATGATTTTGATCAAGGAGTGGTCGAAAAGACTATTCATCTGTTGGTAAAACTCTCTCTTTTGCACAATGTATGCCATTTTTTCTGTGCTCCTGAATAAAAATTATGGGATATTGAGCAATTTAACTCTTGTGAAGTGCATGAGAAGTCTAATGTGATAAGTGTAAATTCTAGAGAACCTCCCTTCACAAGAGAAATAATTCATGATGATCTTCATCATGGGGGCATACCTATTAAGAAGATATCTGAAAGGAAAGACCCTATTCCTCTCATTTATTTACATTGGTTTGATAAATGGCTCATAGTACTGATCCTCCAAATCTTTGGATTTGAACCACCTCTTACCCATGTTTCAAATCCACGTGGAAGCAATAATGATGGATGTAGAGACTGTGAAAGTCACACCTACTAGGGTTACTTGATTATATTTGAGGTTTACACTGAAGAGTCTGCTCAAAATAGGGTGATGATGTACCCTTTCAATCATGTTACAAAACTCAAGGCAAGCAACATACTGAAAGCATGAAACTTTCATTGGTGAGGCTATCAGTTCTTTAGTGTTGGTGGGCTCCAGCCTTATGATTCTCCCTCCTTTGTGTGGCCTTCTCTGTTGTCTGTCTTCCTCCTCCAATCTATCTTCCTCTTCCATATATTCTCTATCTTGTTCCATGGTGTCTTGGTCTAGAAACCCTAGAGGAGGAAATGGGAATGGGGATAGGTCTAGTGAGTAGGGATTAGGGATTAGGGTAGGAAAATTTAGGGAGATGAGGAAAGGGATTAGGGAAATTTAGGGGGGTGATAGGAGGTAAAAATACTTAGGGAGTTGGAAATGATAATTGGATTTACAGGTTTGGGGTAGGGGTTGCCTAGGAATTTTAATGGTCTAGGACTTAGGTTTTTATGGGAAGGCATTTAGGGATTAGGAAAGAGTATTGTAGGGGTAGGGATGGATTGAATAGTGATGTAGGAATGTGTTGTAGAGTTTATGGGCAGTAAATTGACATTGAGGGAGTGAAACTAGAGTTTTCCACTAGACACTTAGTTAATTTTTCTTATGAATAAAACCACCATAAAAATGACACTTAGGAAATAAAGGAGGAAAATATTTTTTTTACTTACTTGTTAAAGGAGGAAAAAAGCCTTTACTGAAAGTTTGAGAAGGTTTGAAGGCATTTTGATGCTTCTAGTGCTTGCTGGGCATAAGCCCAGTGCACTGGGAAAAAGTGCAGTGCTTTGAATAGGAACGCAATGCCTGAGGTAAAAGAGACAGTGCCAAATGATCTAAGCACAACACCTCTCTCCTATGCATAGAGATAACTTCCTAAGCGCAATGCCAAGAAAAAATTTTCCTCTGACTCTGCAAATTGACTTCTTCAGGCTGAGGGAGTGCAAACATGACCTTTGGATGTGCAAATAAGTTTGAATGGGATATTTTAGTGGTCTTTATACTTCATGAAATTGATATTTGGGCCTTGGGACCCACTTTCTTCCTTTTTTATTCACTTTAAACTCTGAAGCTTTACCTTTTTACTTGAATCTTTCCTTTGACAATTTGATCTTTTAATGACCTTGGGAACTCTTTAAATTTGAATTTTTGGTGGTTTAGCATCTTTGGAACACCGAGTTAGCAGTTTGGGATGGTGAAATTATTACATTTGAATGACATAAAATTACATAATGAAAATATAAAAAATTACATCTTAGAACTAAAATTACATGCTGAAACATGAATTTTTCCTTACAAGTCATCTTCGTATGGTGAAGAGATGTTATTTGATCACCCTTTACTTGCTAGTCTTATGAAATGGAAATGAAGGTTTATTGGACCTTGGAAACCCTAATGACCTTGTGAAACCTTGAAAAACCCTAAAGTACCTAATGAGACCTTGAAGGAATGAATTTTAGGATGACATGACTGATATTGAATTTATGAATGGTGTAAAGTCAACAAGGTATGAAACTAGGCTAGCAAGTAATCAAATTTGAGGAAGAGTGATGGCTTTTGGGATAGGGCTACCATCAATGACTAATTTTTTGCATGACCTAGTGGAATGAATACAAATTTTCTAAGTGGGGCCCCTAAAATGATTATGAAAAGAGGATTTTTGATCACTGATGGCAGGATGCAAATATCGACACTAACATGAGATATGATGCGTGATGGATGAGGATGATAGTGCTTGGCGATATGATTCTAATGCATCAAGAATCATACAAATCTGAGTTGTCATTGAGGAGTTATGAATTTCTGAAGATTAATGATCGGTTTGCAAGTGAGCATGTAGGTCAACCTAAGGTGTTTTATGCTCATGAAAATTTTCATCTCTCATCATGACATTTTGAGGAAGGCTCTTGTTTGTTTATAAATAAAGGGTGAATGATAATTTTTTAGCATCCATTGTGTGGGAAATATACCTCAAGGAAGATCTGAAATTTGGATGCCCTAGCTACAGTAAGAGAGGGTCAAGACAGTGTGTGGACAAGTTCGAGTAGGAGGTCGAAAGTGACAGCGTGAAGGGTCCTGTTTGGAGGTCGAATTACAACAAGGAATGCGGACTTGGTTGAGGGTTGTTTTGAGGGTTAAAGTAGGTTCGAATAGGGTTGTGTCTAGAACTGAGTTTATGGGCTAGTGTACTGCGCAGGAGAGGCTTGGAACAACAATATACATCTACCCTAGACAACGTGAAGAGGCCTGCGTTCTAGGCCGAGTTGTTGTAGGTAAGTACAGATTATGTGGAGGATTGTTTTATGGTTAAAACAAGTCTGAATTGATGTTGTTTCAAGAACAAGTTAATGAGAAGTTAAGGCCGAGGTAAGGAGGAGCATGAAAATGCTGGTTTAAGGGCCGTGTGAGGTTCTTCTCGGGTGGAATAGCTTTGGAAGAGGAAAATTTTCTTGTTTTGCATAGGCCACAAGCCCTACCTTCCTATTTAAGGTTAGCGTAGTGTATATGAAGGGTTTTTCATGCCTAGAACATAAAAAATCAAAGTAAATACCTCTCCAAAGGTGGGCCGCAACCAAGAAGGGCAGTTTTGGTGACTAATTAGGGGTTGTTACAAAGTCTAAGACACCCTAACTAGTCACAGTATGAACAACAACGAAATCATACCTGGAGAAACAGTTGGAGGTGTGTTCAGTCCATGATTTATGTGTCAGTATTTGGATCATGTGCTTGCCATCCCTGTGAGGTGTTAATGTGAAAATGTGCCTTATACTTGTTGTCATAAAGGACATTGTACAACAGAAGGTGGGCACACTTGGAAATCCATGATTGGATCATTATATGGATCGGATGATGGGAAACATGAAGAAATATTAGGAGTTGTTTAGAGGTGCTCATGTGGACTGTTCGTAAGATTACCAACCATACAAGGTAACAACGGGCACATCAGATTGGAAGGTAAGAGGAAAAAATAAAGGAGTGTTGCAGATGTTCACTTGATGATCAACGAATTGATGGTGTCATAGGTGAGGACACATTGAGGTGCCTAGATTTTTGCAATAGATCCTCTATTGCAGGGCAAAGGGAGGACTCATAAAGTATGTGGGCAGCCATGAGCAAGGGTCTCCCAAGTGTTGGGATGCCCTAACTAGGAGCATATGCTACATCTTGGACTTGGTCCCTTAAGGATTGGTGGAGGGCAGCGTGAGAGAGGACCAAGTGTGGATGAGATTGGACACTCATGGTTTGTTAGAGGACATTGTGATAATGTCCATGTTGGAGCCAAAGTGAAACACCTTGATGGAAAAAGGTGACTGCTAGCCTGAAAGTTGTTGGAGCTTAGGGGTATGATCAACCAAGAGCAGGATTTTGGAGCTCGAGACTTGCGTGTGGAGAAGGACTTCTAGAGCAGATGATGGGCAGTCCTCCTAGCTCATGTTCATTTTGGGAGATGTACATCTTGCAGTGATAGATGGAATCCCTCCGTGCCCTATGTTGGTCTTCATCATTGTAGGACAAGAATACCATAGTGGGAAAAAGTCCCAGTGTAGATAAGGAGCAACAGTGGGCAGTTTGAGAGTTTTTCACAAGTGAAGTTGTGAACAACTCGACAAGAGTCTCGTTGATTTGTTCCCTTGACGGATGAAGGGACAACTAGAGAGAAGATCGTACAACTGAGATTCAGTGGCTAGGTGGATTTATAGCATTGATAGAGGCATGATCTGCAGATCAGGAGCCGAAGGACCAAGACGGTACAAGGTACGACTGAGAGGAGGCGTGAGTGGCACAACCAGATGGTCAGAGTATCTTGTCCTGTACTAGTGGATGTATGAGGGCCATTATCACTGGTACGGGAGCCCTAGACTGTTGTATTATATATTGTTAATATAACGAAGTTGGGTTGAAATTCTTAAAAAGATGTGTATATTTGTGCATTGTGATTTAATGCTTTATATTTCTATGTGCAGATTAGTTTAGTGGTTGAGATTCTTGGTTTGGTAGCGTAAGTGATTTAAGAATCTAACCTAGACCGAAGGTCACGGAAATTCAACAACACACACACACACACACACACACACACACACACACACACATATAATCATAAAAAAATCATGACCATGTCAGACAATGACATACATACACACCTATATATATATATATATATATATATAAGCATTAGCATTAAACAATCATGATCTATGATGCCCCTGTTAGACACGACATACATATATACATATATAAACACCAACATAATCATGATCACATCATAATTAATTCCTTTATTCATGCACAACATGCACAACATTGAGGACCACAATTCCAAACATAGCCAAGGAATCTAAAACCTCAGATCCATTCACTTTACCTTTATCGCAATTGTTTTTCCACTGTCCATTTTCCTCAATGGACCAACTAGTCCAACCGACTGTCACATTATTACCTTTCACTACGCTTACTCATGCACTGAGCTTAATCCATGTCTTTCATTACATGTTGGGTTCCATTAAGCTCTCCCATATCTCCACCAACTTTCCTCTTAACCAATCAATTCCTAATACTCTAAAACAAAAGGCAAGAACAAGAAACCAACAAGAATAAAAACCATGAAAACCAATAACTATACAACACTGCAAACAAAGTGGCAAGGCCCTACACCAAACATAAACAAAAATGCAAATAAAGCGCAAACAAATCATAAAAGACCTAAAGAACAAGACTGGAAACAAACACCATGAATCAATCCCCATGGGTCCCAAAGCTTCCAAAGGAAAGCTCAATCTTCCTTCACCGAGATTTCATGGTAGTCTCTTTTGCCATGAAATCCTCTGTGTCATACTGCCATAAACACATAATTGTCAATGGATACATAAATATACAATATACCAGTTACCTTACCTTGCTATGCCAAGAACATTTCCTTGTAACTGAACACTTCCATGCCATCTCTCAAGGGACTCCAATTCCCTTGACGAATCCAGCCATAACTGGAAAACAAATGTTATACCTATCAAATAAATGTTCATAAATATAACACATATCCACATATTCTTAGGAAATATTAGGGTTAAGAATACTTTCAGTATGCAAAACACTCATTCATTTGAAATTAGGGTTTCCAAACACAGCCAAAGGAATTCTTACCCAATTCCTTTTGTTTATTGTTTACCTTGCTGCAATTGAGTTTTTATAATGTGCTATCACATCACGCAACTGTTAGTTATATGTAAGCAATCAACTCATAGTCATTAGTCATAATACATATTGCTACAACTATCACTTACTTATACTCAAGTACACATCAATTATATCAGCACATAGTGTGTTAGTACAAGCTTCTTAAAACAATATCATTACTTTATGCAATCTTATAGAGGCATGCTCATATCATGAAATTAATCAAACATTCAAACAAACTATAAATGTGCCATGTCAGATAAATCAACTAGATGACATAGTAGACACCAAACAATCAACACCAGATATATGACATAATCAAATAGTCAAGCACCAAGTAGATGACATAAGCAAACTCATACCTTAATGTTTATTAGGGGAGACTATCTTGTCAATCAATCTAGATTAGAAAAATATAACTTCTCAACATATGAACTAAAAAATAAATAAGGTCATGATATCCATAACAATAACTAGTTAACATGTTCACATCATAAACTCATATAAAATTTTCATTCATGAATAATAATCACATATGCACAATGAGTCTATATTAGTACAACCCAATATCACAACTATATCATCTCATACATGAATTTCATAACCTTAACCATATGCATAGGCCAATAAAAATAGCATTGTACATATAATATCAATATCTTAAAGGAAATAACACTAATCATCGAGTTAACTAACATATAACAACAACAAGTTTATCATGTAACATAATCATCCACAACATGAACATAGTCATCAATTTAATACCATAAATCACTCAGAGGAACAAAGAGGAACAAACACACAATAGATGAGGAAAAATCTCCAACTTTTTCGATATCTTTATCATCTTTTGATCTACAATTTATAAGTCCTTAGCCAGTTATCCAGTAAAACATTTACCTGGAAACGGATACTATTCAAATAATTATTAAAGCTAATTTTGGCCGGAATTGAGGACGTCGGTTCTTTACCATGATGACACATCATTTACACAGTAGAGATTCCCATATGGTGGAAGCTACGAAATAACCTTTAAGGAAAATCAATAAAGCTACTTTAGGCCAGAATCTAGGACGCCGGCTCTTTACTATGATGACACATTATTTACACAGTAGAGATTCCCTTATGGTGGAACCTATGAAATAAACTTGAAGGACAATACACAGTGAATATTATTATAATGAAGAACCCCACGAAAGCCTTTAGGGACAAATATACTACCTATGGCAGACAAAATTATTATGAAAGGATATGGATATCTTTTAGGGGTCCATGAATATTTACAAGGACAATACACAGTGAATATTATTATAAGGACGAACCCCACGAAAGCCTTTAAGGACAAATATACTACTTTTACTCACTATTTTCCCATGGTTCAGGCTTCGACTTATACTGAGCCATCTGATCTTCCCATATCATCCTTTTTAAATCATCATTATGATTATACAAACTATGTAATGAATTGTATAACCAAATTGGAGGCATGTCTCTGATACATGTACTGAAAGGAAATTTATATTCCTTATGTGCTCTTAATGATTATGGGATTGATATATCACCATGGAATATTACTATTAGGTTGAATTTTGTAGAACCATCACTGTTTTCAACTAGATCAACAATTGAATCATCATACACCAAATTGAACTCCAGAACATTTCCTCTTATGCTGGCTAGATGTAATTCCCATTGTAATGTACTTATGAATTATTTTGGGTCTGAATTTACCATGAAGTCAGAACGTGGGAGATACTTATACATGAATATTTTAAACCATGAGCTCCATGTATGGAATGGGGCTACTACTTCTTCAGAAAAGACGAATACTTTCATTCTTCCATTAATTATACACCTTTGGTGGAGCAAAAAATATTCAGTCCATGTTAGGTTGGGATCATGTATATAGGCATAGAATATATTTCGCCCTTCTGGATAAACCTGGTTGAATAAGATAGTCCAAACCATATCTCTGTAAGGAAATTCATCTGTATAACCAACTTGACATTCTGTTGAATCAAAATACCTTTGGAGGATTATTTGCAAAACTTTTGGAGGTAGACTTATGATTTTTTGGATAAGACATTCCCAAAAATATTTATAGACACAATCAGAGCAAATGTTCACTTGGATTTTAATTTTTCTTGAAGAAGAAGCTTCAGCATCATTTTTCCTTTTCCTATCAAAATGAAACATTTTAACTTCTTTCCTAGTTTCTGCTCCTTCTCTGGTTAACATATCAGCAAGGAAATTTTCAGTTCCTGCTTTATAAACAATCTCAAAATCAAATCGGTCTAGCCAGAGTGCCCATCTGAGAACTCTTGAACTCCCTTGCTCAAGTAGCCTTTTGTTTGATATCATGCTTTTCATATGCTTGAGATCAATTTTGACTATGAATTTTGTACTTTTGAGAAATAATCTGAATCTATTAATGCCTCTCTTAACAACTAAAATTTCCTTATGTGATGAGGGATATTTTAACTCTGTAGCATCAAATGTCCCTGAGGCATAAGCATAGAATAATTCTTTCCTTCCATGCTTCTATAGTAGAACTACCGCCCATGTATGATCTGATGCATCTGTTTCTAGAATAAACAAATGATTAGAATCAGGAAGTTTCAATCCTGGAAGATGCTGAATCTTGAATTTTATGTTCTTAACTGCTGCTGTCATTTCTTCAGTATAGACATTCCCTTGTTTCAATATTTGTTGTAAATTTTTTGTATCTTTGTCCTATTGCTCATATAACTACCGTACATAATTTAAACAGCGAAGAAATCCCTGAACCATATTTACATCTTTTAACTGATCAGGAAACTTAAGAAGGCTGGTTAGAATATGTGGCGGCAGGTGAACATGACCCTGAGAAATATGTAGACCAAGATAATCTACCGAAAGTTTTCCTATTTGAAAATTTTCATCTGAATCAGATAGAACCAAGCCATGCTTATAGAAAATATCATAATACTTTTCCAAATGGACCTTATGGTGTGTAACATCTTTGCTAAAGACTAGTAGATCATCAATATATACAATCACAAAATCTAATTCGCCAAAAATATCCTCCATTCGTTTTTGAAATTCCGAGGGAGCATTTTTCAATCCGAATGGCATTACCTTCCACTGATGCTACCCATGAGGAATATTAAATGATGTTTTGTATCTATCTTCTGAGACAATACCAATTTGCCAAAATCCACATTTTAAATCAAACTTGCTAAAAACATTAGCATTGGTTATTTTCGCTAAAAGAAGTTCTTTATTTGGAAGAGGATACCTGATTGGAAGTAAGGCTTCATTCAAAGATTTATAATTGATCACCAACCTCTTCTTTCCTCTTTTATGCTCATTGTGTTTATTGACATAGAACGCTGGACAAGCCCAAGGACTCTTGCATGGTTCTATCAATCCTTGTTCCAGTAATTGAGTTATCTCCTTTTTACATAATTCTTATTCTGTTGGACTCATGAAATTGGCAAATGATTTCTGAGATTTTGCAGATGATACTTCTTTATATGGCAAGCTGAAAAAATATTTTTCTCTAGTCCAAAATGCATCTGGACGGCTTGCGGTGCAATATTTTCTCAATTTGGCTACTATCCCTGAAAGTGTTTTTCCTCCATGTAATTCAACATTTTTGACAATTTTTTGGATTTTTATTAAATCATTTAATGAATGCTGGGCAAGATCTGGCTGATCGGGTTCAATAGTGACCTTGAAGTCACTTTTGGAAGGCAAACTAACTGGACCCTCAGAAGAACTCAGAATCAGAGAATCCTGAGTAAAAGTAACTGACAAATGTTTCTTTAGAAAATCTTGTCCGAGTAGAATATCAGACCCTGAATCAAAACTGTACAAAGTAACAAATGTCAAAACATGGCCAATGTAAATAGGAAAATTTGGGGCAATATGGCTTATTTCAATGGATTCCTTATTTACAGCTTTGAATATGATTTTAGTTGGCTGCCAAAAATACTCAGGGATTGCTCTGTGCTTGCAACAACTACTCATAGCACCAATATCAATTTGAGCATCAAGAGTATAAGCTTTCAATCCTTCCAACTTTATCTGTATTGGTATTACCACTCGATCAACAATACTGTGAATTTCAGATAACTCTGTCATTTTTTATTTATCAAATGAATCTTGATTGGTTTTTACCAGAAGAAGACGAGTCAATTTGGAATTGCAATCTTCATAGGTAGCCATATCATTTTGAAGCTTTTCCGAAAGCTACATCATTTTATTTCTACTTTCTCGCATTGATGCCTCAAGCTTATCAATCTATTTTTTTAGTCTATCTTCTTCTCTTTCATCAGTATTTTCAACAGGAATTTGTTGAATAAACCAATTTTCTTCTTCATTACTAGAATCGGTTTCTTCAAATAGATCAATCTTTGTCTTTCTTGGTAGCTGATCTTCTAAAGTTTTCAAATTTTCTTATAATCTTCTCTTGACTGTTAACTGTCCTGATTGCAGGTTAGAAAGCTATTTTTTAACATCATTAATTTGACTTTGGATAGGATTATGATGAAACATTTTACATTCAGACACAAAGGTTTCGCCAGAATCATAATCAGAATCAACATGAAGATTATCAAAATTATTACTTAAATAATCAGATTCAAAATATGAACTTGAAACTTCAAAATATTCACCTCCTGAATGTGATTTCAAATCCCACTCATCTAGTTTATGTACTAAGGTGAAGATATTCATAATCTTCATCTGTTTTCTTCCTTTCTTCTCTTGGCACTTATTGGCAAAGTGTATTTCTTTACCACATATAAAACACTTGGGTTTATCAGAAGGTTTGTTCCTTCTTCTAAAAACAAATCTTCGATGACCAAATTTTCTTTTTGGAGAATTTTTCTTTCTTTTTTGATAAAACTCCTTGGATTTATCACAATCACAAGATTTATCAGCATGCTTCTTCTTTTTCTTCTTGAATTTGTGACAACCAAAATCATATGTCTCATTAAAATTGTTACACAACTCATGACTGAAATGCATCTGCTTTTTGAATTTTTTCTTGACTTTGGCTGCTGCACATTCTTTTTGTAGTATGGTAGCTATATGTTGGTGTAGAGATGAAAAAGACATATTTTCAATCTGAATATTATTTGTCTGGAAATAATACTTAATTAATTTTGGAATCTTTCCAGGCATTGAAGCAACATAATATATCAAATATGCTACATTGTGTGGATCAATTGTCTTATAGAGAAATGATTGCATTGTGCAGTAATATTCTTTTAACTGATCTATATCATAGAGATTTTGTGAAAGAAACAACTGAGAATGGTGAGAGGAGTCAACAGGTAATGATCCTAAAAATTCATGAATCAGGGCTTCAAATAGTGTTTGGAGAGGATCATCATGTTCTATGATTGTAGTCTTATCTCCCTCTGGGAGATGTTCCCACCATAATTTAAGAATTCCAGTAAATTCCCATGTGATCTGTGTAGCAATATCTGACCAAGTAGATTTAGATTTTGCTTTCTTTGGAGAGCCCATGCATGCACATTCTGAAAAACTGTTAAAACATCAGAATGAGATAAACAGTCTATGTTAAACAAAAGAGTATTTCCATACCCTTTTTGTGCATTGTTTTCAATCTTGACATAAATATTTTCTAAGTTTTTGGTGTACTTAGAGAATGCTGAAGTCTTTTGATGTTGATTTTCCCTTTTGGGAGACTTATTGGTGAAAGAAAAAGTATAATTTCTGGGCCTTTTACTACTTTCACCTTCTGTTTTAACTCCTGGGATTTTACCCTCATTCTTCAAATTACCTTCTTCATCATAAATGGATGATGAATACATGTGAATATATTTTTTGTGGTATTGATCACTAAGACTGATATGTCCTTTTGGAAAATTTCTTATAGGTGGAAGAGCTTCCAACCTAGATTTCATTAAGTCAATATTTTCTTTAGCAAGTTTTATCCCAAAAGCCACTTTCTTTACATTTTCTTCATTTGGAGAGTGTATACCTTTAAAAAATAGGCTCCTAAGTCTTTATTTGGATTGATTAGTGCCTGAAACAAGATATTTTAACTTATAGCTAGATTGATCCACTTCTCTATATCTAGGTGGAGACTGTTCATTTTTCAAGACAGTGGACAGATTATCAATCGATTTTGAAATAATGCCCATATTTGATTGAATATCATTCAATGCCTTTGTATTTTCATGGTGTAATCCCAAAGTATATAAATAACTAGTATGAAGCTTCTTAATATACTCCTTGATTTCAATAACATCTAATGCTAAATCATCCAGATTTTGTAGCATGCAAGTTATCTGGTAATTAGCAAAAATTCTTCATTTTAACTGACTCTTTAGAATCTGGTTCTGATAAATTCTTCATTTGCAACCATTGAAAATTTGATTTCATAATCCCATTTCTAAATGTTCTGATCATCCCTTCCCCTCGGCAGAGTGAAACTCTTGAGGTCTGAAGACATGATTGCTTTAATACATTCTTGGCAATTTGTATGCTGTCCATTATGTTTTGTATCAACAACTTGATATTTAGAAACAATTGCAGAGTGTTTTGGAGTTTCTCGGAAAAAATTAATTTCCGAAGTATAAGCTCTAGATGGTTGGGATTTTGAGGTTAGAAACTCTTTTGGAGTTTGGAAGTATCTAGGAATCCCATTCTCCCCCTGAAACATTGTATTAACAAAATATGAAGGTCTGGAAGCATAACTAGAATGTGATCGAGACAATTTTGGAGTGATAAATTACAAACTTTTGGTACCATCAGTTTTATTAACTAACTCAAGATTTTGTGGTAACTGGGATGGTACATGCAATTGTGTATACTTTTTTGACAGTGGAACATATGTACTATCCCATTCAGGAGGAAGAGTACATTCAGAGAAACCGATTTGAAGAGGAACAACATTTTCAGGGCCAACAATAACACCTTCTTTCAGAGCTCTATCTTTCAACTTAGGATTTAAAGGAGGCATAGCAGTTGTAAAAAATCGAAGGTAGATGGTAGTATGTAATTGAGAAATATGTGATTGGCTGGCAACATCAAATCCATGAAACTTGATGAAATTTTGAAGAAAATCATTGATATAAGGATTTGAAAGTGAGACTTGGTAATGAGGGACCAAAGAAGACCAAGCAGTACCATTGTTCAAAGGACTCTGAAATCCTCCTAATAAGGCATCTTGGAATTTGTTCAAGCGAGTATCCAAAACACAAGTTAAACAAGAAGTGTTTAAACCAGGTCAAACTAAAGGATTTATACCAAATTGGATCATTCCAATATGAATATAATTATAACCATGGTCAATACCCCATTGAACATCTTCATTTTTGATAAGAGGTATTTGATAGACAGGTTGGTCAATAGATATTGGAATATTAATTGATGTAAATGTAAATAGCTGTGCAGACTTAAATTTAAATGCTGGCAAATGATAGATCGTATCTATATTAATTTCTGGCAGAGTCCAGTTTGGATGTGGTTCAAATTCCTGAGAAATAATCTTTTCATCATACATGTTTATACTTGAAGGGTGAAATATATTCTATGCCTATATACATGATCCCAACCTGACATGGACTGAACATTTTTTGCTCCACCAAAGGTGTAGAATTAATGGAAGAATGAAAGTATTCGTCTTTTCTGAAGAAGTAGTAGCCCCATTCCATACATGGAGCTCATGGTTTAAAAACCAACCAGTGATGGGAATACAACGTTCCACCTGACCATAGATTGGATGAGACAAATCTCTCTTTAGCCAGTCACCCCCGTGCCATATTCCAAGCATGAATATGGGACTCATAACCAACCAAAACGAACCAAAGCAACATGGATGCTACTAAAGTTTTCCACCTACACTGTGAGTAATTTTACTACCTCCTAGTCTCTCATTCTTTACCGTAATCCACAACCCAATCCAAGGATCACTAGGTCCTACACCAAGATCCACTCTCCAGGTTTTACCGTACATCCCATCTTGGGACCACTAGTCCCAACGAAGAGAAATCAAACTCTTGGCTTTACTGTATATCCCACAATTCATTAGCTAGGATTCCTAGGCCCACTGAGGCACACAATCATGGATTTACCGCAACCCACAGTTCAATTCAGGGGTCACTAGTCTAATGAATTTATCAGAATCCACACTCTGGTTCAAGGATCACTAGACCTTGTGTTTTTCATTTCAGAGATCCACTTCACTCAACTTTGAATCCATTGAACAATCCAGCTCAATCAAAGCATGAGAACCCATATGATCAAGGCTATCCAGAAATGGAAAGGCTAGGCTAAACACATTCTCACACCTGGAAAAACCCATGCCATGACAGAAAATAACCACATGCAATACCATGCATGCCAAATCTAGAAAGAAAAATTACACATGCAAATCAATGCTTGCAAATAATCTTGTTGTAGCTACTTGATCCTATTCTTCCTTACTTGCTCCTTCCTTACTGTTGCCTTATTTTCCTTTCTTGATCCAATGCCAAAGTTCTCCACAAAATCTAAGTGTCTAATATTATGAGAGAGAGACATAATACAATGACAGCCATAAGTATGAGAAAAATCTTTCCAAGTCATCCTCATAAGCCTTTTTATCAATGAGGCCTCTATTTTATTCAATTTCCATTATTTTCCTTCATTTTCCTCCTCACATGCAACTTGTGATCTTTCACCTTCCTTTCTCCTATTTTCCATTATTTTCATAAATAAATGTGCCAAAAATGCCATTTTTCCTTTCCAAACCTTTGTCATTTCCAATTTCCTTTAGCCATAATCACTGAAATGAAGACCCACTAGGATGTTTTGCCCAAAATTAATCTTGGAATAAGTGTCCCATCAACCATGGTCTTATATTTTTACATGGATTTTTAACCAAGGTTGTTACACTAGTGATGAAAGTGGCCACATAAAGATTGATTGGAAATAAGTCGATTTGAGAAAATATTGAGCAGTTAAATGTCTAATTTGACAATGGGTAGACCAATGATGAATTTGATGTCCTCATCGAAGGGTCAAAAGAGCTCCACTAAAAATACGTAGATTAAAGAAGAAAAAAAATGTAGATAGCTAAGATAATTTTCGCATCGTAAGATCACGAGAATGGTAAGATAGCTAAGGAGCATGTGAGGAAAATAAAATAGATTATGGTATCAAGTGTTGCCAAAGGCTTCAATGAGGTAACAACATGGTCAAAAGATCATTGAAGTGGCCCAAAATGAAATTGAAATTGGGAAATTGCAACTATATGAAGAAATTTGCTAGGTATCAACGCAAAAGGCTCACTAAGTAGGCGAAGCGACAAAGCAAAAAAGAAGAAGAAAATATATGGCCCAAATATCACAACAAAAAAAGTCACCAAACCTGGATTGTCGACTGGGAGCATCCGAGGTGAACATACAACTTGGGACTTGATCAACTTAACCATAGGCCCATGTCCATCGAAACCCCACCCCAATAGTATAAGAGATAAAATATGCATACAATTAAGTTACTGTAGATGGAAGCCATACATAACATCAACGAGATTGTGTCGATGTGAATGAACAAGGAAACAAGCAGGTTGACTAAGAAAAGTCATGAACGAAACAATAGCAAGGGTCCTCACAGAATTTGGTCAAGGAGAAGCAACAATCCCCACGAAAAAAAACATAAGTTAAATAAGGGTCCACTCACCAACGAACAAAGGTAGCTTGATGACACGCAAAAGAAACTCAATAGGGGACACCTCCATCCCAATTAACAATACACCAAAAAGAAAGGCTAGTCTAGAGCCAATGAGCATGAACTATATAATAAATTACAAATAAAAAAACAAAAAAAATATCCAGAGTCAACTTAGGATAGGATTTTTACAAACTTACTACTTTGAGAGGAGAAAGTGGGAAAAGTTGTGGTGGCTTTACATGAAGTATATAAGCAATTACAGGAAAAAAAAAGCCAAAGTCAATTAAGGATGATATTTTTACAAATTAAAGACTTCAGGAGGAGAAAGCAGAAAAAGTTGTGGTGATTTTTTTACCTTATAGATGATTCCAATTCAGAGATTTAATAATTTTTAAAACAATCAGGCAGCAAAGAAATGAGAGATCAAGGGAAGTAAACCATCACACTCCTTGATTCCCATTTATACAACATAAACTTCATAGGGGGCAATTTTAAAGAGCATAAATGGTTTTAAACATATGTCTCCCTCTGAGACTAATCAAAAGAATCTCTAGAACCATAATTCTAGGTACAACCTCTCCTCCTTAGGGATAATCAAACCTTAGAAGCTCCTTGTGAGGATCCCTAAATTTCCCTCCACACTTTATCCAACAATTTTTCACCCCAAACTTTGAAGTTGATTGGTGACATCAAGAACCACAAGATGATTGCTTTGATTGACAACAACACCCATGATTTTAGTCATATGCGAGTGGTCAGAGGGACCCATTCAAATGTCCATGTAATGTATACATTTTAGATTATGATAGCTAATGGAGGTATATGGTGAAATGTGCGGGGCTATGTGAAAATGGTGGCCTATTGATTGAAATATCACATGTTTGCTATTGAAATGTTGGGTTTTGATGTAGTTCTTGGTGGAGATGTTGGAAATATTGTCATTGATGGCAAAGGATATGGCAAAGGAATTGTCATCTAAATGTAGCAGAGAAGAACAGAAAGAATGCATTTACAGTTTGAGCTACAGAGCTGCAGTATCAGTCAAGAAAACAGGGACAAAGAGGTTATAGCAGAATTGAAGATGGAATATGTATGCATCCTGTTGGAGGATAAAGAAAATCTGTGTATGGTTGAGTTTCAATGATACTCTGTTAAGTGGAGAATACCCAGAGAAATTGGGGTATTGATTGGTTCATTTCTCGTATGAAATTCCCTGCAATTCTGTGTAGTGATATATGGATAGATTCATGCTTTTGTATATGATATTAGGTTGCTAAGGTCACGACACAGTGAAGTGAATCTTCATAATGGAGGGGTTTAATGGTGCTCTGGTTCTATAAGTTGTTCGAGGAACCAATACGATCGACAATAGAGTTATATATATATATATATATTCGTTGAATATATGATATGAACCTCGATGACTGGGTTTTGAACCCCTGAATGCTCTCAGTTATTCACCTCTGCCTTTGCATAAGTATGAAAGGTCTACGAATCTCGGCGTTGACTGTGTAATAGAACCTGGAGTATGAATAAACCAATCGATGATTCTGAGTCCATCGAGATATTGATCTAAAGGTGATGAGTCTTGAGATCATTCAATAGAAGAAACAATGAAGAGCTAGCGCATGTCTGCTGAAGAGAACATATGGATCTGGTTGAAGTTTCTAAAGAATAATATACACATAAGGGTACATGGGATGTTGAATGCTTATATTCTCTGAAAATCTGGTTACAATGGTCTCACTGTTCTGTTATGAAGAAATAGGAAAAATATTTTTGTTGATAATTGAACAAAGGGTTGAAACTATTTGATCCAGTGTGAAAATTGATGAAAAGTGGTCTGCAGTGAGTCTGAGGGTTGAAGACTTCATTTTGGAAGTAGAATTTTCCTGCCAGTAGAAACTGGTGTTATGTTCAGGGGGTTGAAGCTCCCTTCCAGGAGAGGCTAGGAAATGAGAGAAGGTTGTAGCCTTCTACAGGTGGGTGCCTACGTCCTGGTATGAGTCTGCACCAGCATATATTGTAAGAAGTTTTCTCTATAATAAAATATTGAAGACTGAGATTACAACAGCGGTGGTTTTTCTCCCAAATTGGGTTTCCACCTTAAATCCTGGTGTCCATATGTGTAGTTCATGTTTGATGGTTTGTTCTGTTATTTCTGTTCATGGTTAATGCTTATCTGATGCAATGCTCTAAGTAAAGACATAATAAGATATCTGGACATACATGTTGGATGCAGTACTGTAACATATGGTTTTAAGAGAAAAGAAAGAAAAATTGTTCAACCTTAAATACTGATTCACCCCCCCCCCCCTCTCAGTATTTTTTTTCCAACAATTGGTATCAAAACAAGGTCCTTCTGAAAAATCTTAGCCGCTAGAAGGAAGATCAATCAAGATGAGCGCTCAAGATGGAACAACATCTATCAGGCCTCCTCTCTTCAACGGAAACAAATTAATCTTTTGGAAAAAAAGGATGAGGTCCTATCTTCAGTCTCTGGGAACAGATGTATGGGCAATTTTCGAACAAGGATATCAATATCTAGCTGCAGTGCCAACGGATCTGACTGAAAGAAAGAAATATGAAACAAATGCAAAGGCGGTCAATGCTCTATTGGGAAGTCTAACTGAATCAGAATTTGTCAAAGTTATGCACCTGAATACAACAAAGGCAATATGGGACAAAATTATTCTAAGCTACGAAGGTGATGCAAAGGTAAAAAGTGCTAAACTTCAAACTCTTAGAATTCAATATGAGAATCTAAAAATGCTTAATGAAGAAAGCATTGCAAATTTCTTTCTACGTCTTGATGATATTGTAAAACACATGAGAAATTTGGGAGAAACTATAACCGAATCTACTTTGGTTGAGAAAATTTTAAGATCTCTAACAGCAAAATTTGAGTCAAAAGTTTCATGGCATACTAACTGCATATGAAATGAGAAGAGGAGGACCATCTGAAGTCAAAGAAGCAGTCTTTAGAACTTCTACAAAAGGGAAGGAAGTACAAATAACAGAAGGATCAGGATATGTCTCAGAAGAAGATGAGATAAACTTCGTAAAGAAACTTCAACTTGGCACATGACGGTTTAGAGGTAAGCTTCCTTTCAAATGTTTTGATTGTGGAAGAGTTGGTCATTATGCTGCTAAGTGTCCTTATAAAGAAACACATAAAAAGGGGAAGGAAGTAGCAAGAAGGAATAAGAATCATGTTAGCTCCAGAAAGAGTTTCTATACTCATGAAGATAGTGATGGGTTATCTGATAGTAAGGAAGAATGTGAACAAGATATTAGACTTCTCATGGCATTTGAAAAAGAATCTAGAGAAGAAAAGGATACTTTTGTGGATGCTCTAGAAGACAATGATTTTTTTGATGAAAACAATAAACTCAAAATCTGCCTAGAAGAGAGTAAAATAATCATAGAAACTCTGAAAAATCAGCTTGAAGAAAAGGAGAAACACAATGAGAAATTAGAGTGTGAAGTAGTAAGTATAAGAAAAGAACTTGAGAAAGTAAAGACTCTGAATCTTAGATTTGCTAAAGGATCTGAAACCTTAGATGAAATTATCAAGGTACAATGTTCTCCTCTTAGAAAAACAGGTCTTGGATATACTGGAGAATCTTCTCAGCCTTCAACACCAAATTATCTAAACGCAGTTACAGCTGGTTTACAATATGCTGCCACTCAGCAAGGGAATAAAGAATCTTTACAAGTAAAGCATGATCATCTCAATTCAAAAAACACTAACAGGAATGTCTTTCATGGAAACACCAATCAACAAGTAAATTCATATAGAAGATTTTATGATCGCAGAAATTTCTTCTTCAATGGACAATGCTTCTCATGTCACAATTTTGGTCATAAAGATATTCAATGTGTTGCATATAAAACCATCATGACAAGAGAAGCAAGAAAGAAAAGGATTGATATTGAAACAAAGAAGAATAATTATAACAACTTTTCTCCTCTTCAAAATGAAGTTGAATGTGCTTACTGCAATAACTTTGGCCATGAAGAATCCGAATGCAGAAGAAAAGTTCAGCTAAAAGAACATGTTCCTTCAAGCTCCAAAGTATGGAAAAAGAAGGAATTACAGGTTGAAAATTGTGGCATAGCGCTATTTGCAGAAGATGAAGAAAACCAATGGTACATTGATAGTGGATGCTCAAGACACATGACAGGTGATAAAGACAAATTCTTGCATATAGTGCTCTAGAAAAGGAAAATAAGGTTACATTTGGAAATGATACTCTTGCGGTCATTAAAGGAAAAGGGTCTGTTTTTATAAAAGAAAATGTGAAAGCTAATGAAGTCATGTATGTGGATGGATTAAGGCATAACTTGTTAAGTGTAAGTCAAATGTGTGATCAAGGAACTGAAGTTGTCTTTAGTTCAAAAGAATGTGTGGTACGTGATCTTGATACAGGTAAAGCAATTATAAAAGGGAAAAGAACTCCAAACAACTTATATATATTGAAGAACTGCAAAGAACAATGTTATTTGAGTAAATATTCAGAAAATTGGCTATGGCATAGAAGGTTGGGGCATCTGAGCTTCTCTCAAATCAACAAATCAAGCAGAATTAAAGCTGTTCGTGATCTTCCCAATATTTCTCTACCTGAAAATATCATATGTAAATCCTGCCAATTCGGTAAGAAAACCAGAGTACAATTTAATGCCAAGGAAGGATCATCAAGTAAGCCTCTTGAACTCATCCATACTGACATATGTGGACCTATGAGGAAAAAGTCACCACGTGGTGAAGAATACTATATCTTATTCATTGATGATTTTTCAAGAATGTGTTGGATTGGGCTGCTTAAACACAAAGATGAAGCATTTGAGAAATTTTAGATCTTCAAAGCACTAGTTGAGAATGAATTAGATCTAAAAATCAAGTGTCTCAGATCTGATCGAGGAGGATAATTTACATCAAATGAATTTCTTGAATTTTGTGAACAACATGGCATAAAAAGACAGTTTTTTGTAGCTGGCACTCCACAACAAAATGGTGTTGCAGAAAGAATGAATAGAACAGTTCAAAAAATGGCTAGAGCTATGCTGGATGATTCCGGAACACCTTACACATTTTGGGGAGAAGCAGCACATACAACAGTAAACATTCTCAACAAGGCACATGTTCATGTAAATAGTGATAAAACTCCATATGAACTTTGGTATGGTAATCCTCCCACTATAAAGCATTTTAGAATTTTTGGAAGAAAATGCTTCATCAAGAATAATGATGAAAAACTTGGCAAGTTTGAACCCAGAGCAGATGAAGGGATATTTCTTGGATACTCCTCTAGGAGTAGGGCCTATAAATGTTACAATAAAAGACTTCAGAAGATTTTTGAATGCATTGATGTTGTTATTGATGAGTCTTCTGCAGCTCCAAAAGAAGAAAAGCAAACTACAGATGAAGATGATGTTGACACATATCCTTCTACATCAAATAGTAATGATACAAACAGTGAACCCAGTGAAGAACCCGAAGATGGATTGTCTAAAAAGGCTCCCTCCAGATATGTTCAAAATAATCATCCAGAATCTCAAATTTTGGGAGAAAAGGGATCAGGTGTACAAACAAGAAGAACTCTTATGGGATATTCTAGCAATCTAGCATTTCTGTCCACTATTGAACCTTACAGTGTTAGTCAAGCTAGAAAAGATGACTGTTGGATTCAAGCCATGAATGAAGAGCTTGATCAAATTGAAAATAATCACACTTGGGAATTAGTACCAAGACCTCATGACAAAAATGTCATTGGAACTAAATGGATATTCAAAAACAAGTTAAATGAGAATGGGGATGTTATAAGAAATAAAGCTAGACTTGTTTTCAAGGGGTATGCTCAACAAGAAGGTATAGAATTTGAAGAAACCTTTGCTCCTGTAGCCAGACTTGAAGCCATAAGAATGTTTCTTGCTTATTCAAGCTTCCAACAAATCAGAGTTTATCAAATGGATGTTAAATATGCTTTTCTCAATGGTGATCTAGAAGAAGAAGTTTATATAGAACAACCAGAAGGATTCATTTTGGGAAATGATGAAAAACTTGTTTGTAGACTTAAAAAGGCTCTATATGGTCTCAAACAAGCTCCAACGGCATGGTACTATCGTCTTGACAAATATCTTCATCAACAAGGATTTTCAAAGGGGTCTGCTGATAGCAGCTTATACAAAAAAACTGAAAATGACAAACTGTTGATTGTGGTTGTATATGTCGATGATATCATCTTTGGAAGTAATAAAGAGTCTATGAGTTAGAAATTTTCTTCTGATATGCAGCAAGAATTTGAAATGTCTTTACTTGGGGAACTAACATTATTTCTTGGCCTGCAAGTGCAACAAGCAACAGATGGTATATTCTTATCACAAGAAAAGTACCTCAAGCAAATCTTGAAGAAGTATGGCATGGAAGATTGCAAACCTGTAAGTACACCAATGATAACTAGATGTAATCTCAGTTCTAATGATGATTCCCCCACCGTAAATCAACCAGAATACAGATCTATGATAGGAAGTCTAATTTATCTCACTGGGACAAGACCAGACATCATGCATGCAGTCGGGATTGTTGGACGATTCCAAGCTAATCCAAAAGAGTCTCATCTTCAGGCTGTGAAAAGAATATTCAAATATCTACAAGGAACTTAAGATTTTGGACTATGGTACCCAAAGAATGCTGAACTTACTCTTCATGCATACACAGATGCAGATTGGGCTGGAAGTATTGATGATCGGAAAAGCACTAGTGGTGGTGCATTCTTTATGGGGTCCCGGTTAGTATCTTGGTTCAGCAAGAAGCAAAGCTCCATTGCCTTATCTACAACAGAAGCTGAATATGTGGTTGCAGCATCATGTTGCCCTCAACTTCTTTGGATGATGCAAACCCTACAAGATTTTCAAATCAATTGTTCACCCCCTCTCTCCATTATGTGTGATAATACAAGTGCCATCAGTATCTCAAAGAATCCTGTTATGCATTCCAAGAGCAAGCACATTCCCATCAAATATCACTTCTTACGAGAACAAGTGCTTGAGCAAAAGGTGAAATTAGAATATGTTTCCTCCAAAGAACAAGTTGCTGATATATTTACCAAACCTCTACCCAGGGAAGCATTCGAATATCTCAGACAGAAACTGGAAGTAGTCTCTGCCATGCAGAGGATTAGGTCTACTTAATTACAGAAGACTAAATTGGTTGTGAGGTGCTGTTGGGCATCTTTGAATCCACAGGCTAAGGGGGAGCATTGGTCATATGAAAAGGATGCACTGTTGGCCTTCATAAGCCATCTTGCTATATTATGAAGATGCAGCATGATCTCAGGGGGAGCATGGTAATGTCAACCCTTTGCCATTGATGTCAAAGGGGGAGGAAAAGCAACAAAGGGCCTGGGCCTCTATAAGACAATCAGCGGAAGAATATTGCCATCAATGCCAAAGGGGGAGATTGTTGGAAATATTTTCATTGATGGAAAAGGATATGGCAAAGGAATTTTCATCTAAATGTAGTAGAGAAGAACAGAAAGAATGCATTTACAGTTTGAGCTACAGAGTTGCAGTATCAGTCAAGAAAACAGGGACAAAGAGGTTATAGCAGAATTGAAGATGGAATATGTATGCATCCTGTTGGAGGATAAAGAAAATCTGTGTATGGTTGAGTTTCAATGATACTCTGTTAAGTGGAGAATACCCAGAGCAATTGGGGTATTGATTGTTTCATTTCTCGTACGAAATTCCCTGCAATTCTGTGTAATGATCTATGGATAGATTCATGCTTTTGTATACGATATCGAGTTGCTAAGGTCACGGCACAGTGAAGTGAATCTGCATAATGGAGGGGTTTAATGGTGCTCTTGTTCTAGAAGTTGTTCGAGGAACCAATACGATCGACAGTAGAGTTATATATATATATTCGTTGAATATATGATATGAACCTTGGTGACTGGGTTTTGAACCCCTGAATGCTCGCAGTTATTCGCCTTTGCCTTTGCATAAGTATGAAAGGTCTACGAGTCTCGGCGTTGACTGTGTAATAGAACCTGGAGTATGAATAAACCAAATATATAAAGAAACATTGAAGCGGAGCTTTAAATCATTTGAATAATAAGGCTGACAGAACCATGTGCTAAGATGGAACCGTGACCGAGAGGAACAGTGACGACTGTGTGGAGCGAAACCGTGGGTTTCATCACACCACCTTTCAACGATACACGGTATTTCCTGGATGGGGAGCGATTCCATACAGGTGTTGACACGCGTCCTTGCAAAACTTCCAAGCGCACGATAACGATCGTCCATCGCACGTTAACAATCGACCCAGGACGGCCAGCGAAATTGATTTTGCGCGTCGATCTGAAAGGGGGCAATCGGACGGTGATCGTGCGTCGGACTTGCCCCGAGTTTAATCAAGATGCGTGAAGAATAACACAAGTACGACACACCATCCTGCGTTATTGCTCGTGCAAGTTGCCCAAGCAATATCCGTTGATCTTGGAGGCTCGCGATCTAACGGTGATCGGGCAATGGACCTGTGCAAAGTTTAGTTTGGTACGGAGGGGCGCATATGTGGGCCAGGGGTAAGAGTTTTATTAATATTAAACTATTCGAAAGCATTGGATTTTTTATATAAAGCCCGGATTAAAAGTTCATTGAATTTTTAATTAAAAATAATATTACGGGGGCAGTGTAAAGATTTAAAAACTAGAAGGGATGCCTCCGCAGTTGAACAAGCAATCAAGCGTTGACCTGAAATCGACGGTGGAGATTAAGTGCTGGGGCACCAGCCAAAATTTTCATTCGTATCGCAAGAGCCCCGCAGTGACGTAATGATGACTATGCAATATTTGTTTATCAATTGATAAATAATTTAATAAGAAATAAAAACCCTGAGGGCCAAACTATTGGAAATATTGTAAAAGGAATACCATTAGCGGTTGAAATGGTTTTTGACTCACGGTTTTAATAAAGGTGAGAGCTATATAAATGAAAATATTATTATTCGATCGAGATAGTGGGCTGGTTGATGGAGAAGGAATTCCTCTGAGGAATATTTGTATGGACTGACGACGTGCTTAATCAATGATTCTGAGTCCATCGAGATATTGATCTAAAGGTGATGAGTCTTGAGATCATTCAATAGAAGAAACAATGAAGAGCTAGCGCATGTCTGCTGAAGAGCACATATGGATCTGGTTGAAGTTTCTAAAGAATAATATACACAGAAGGATACACGGGATGTTGAATGCTTATATTCTCTGAAAATCTGGTTACAATGGTCTCACTGTTCTGTTATGAAGAACTGGGAAAAATATGTTTGTTGATAATTGAACAAAGGGTTGAAACTGTTTGATCCAGTGTGAAAATTGATGAAAAGTGGTCTGCAGTGAGTCTGAGGGTTGAAGCCTTCATTTTGGAAGTAGAAGTTTCCTGCCAGTAGAAACTGGTGTTATGTTCAGGGGGTAGAAGCTCCCTTCCAGGAGAGGCTGGTAAATGAGAGAAGGTTATAGCCTTCTGCAGGTGGGTGCCTATGTGCTGGTATGAGTCTGCACCAGCATATATTGTAAGAAGTTTTCTCTATAATAAAATATTGAAGACTAAGATTACAACAACGGTGGTTTTTCTCCCAAATTGGGTTCCCACCTTAAATCCTGGTGTCCATATGTGTAGTTCATGTTTGATGGTTTGTTCTGTTATTTTTGTTCATGGTTAATGCTTATTTGATGCAATGCTCTAAGTAAAGACATAATAAGATATCTGGACATACATGTTGGATGCAGTACTGTAACATATGGTTTTAAGAGAAAATAAAGAAAAATTGTTCAACCTTGAAATACTGATTCACCCCCCCCCTCTCAGTATTTTTTTTCCAACAAGAGAATGGTTGTGCAATTTGGGTACTCTTTCAATGGAGTTTAGGGAATTACACACTAGTGCCAATAAGGAAGGAAATAGGAAAACACTCAAAGCGATTAAGCCCGACTCTCCCGAAATCAACAAATCTCACCCTTAGGAGAAGCTATTTAAGAGAGGCCAATCCAATTTTATTTCCCAATTCAATTCCATACAAGTTATGCATACTCCCCCACAAGATATCCCCCCTATTTGCAAATTTTCCTAACCAAACATCACTTGGTATTTGAAACACCCCATGTATTACTACCTCCATTTGGCAAGCATGACCATTGTATATTCTTGGCTCTAGGTGGTCAAAACACCCAATATGTGTCCTTATAAGTGCCCATGTGCATAGAAGAATGAAAGAGGAAATATCACTAAGGAACTATCAGAGTCTGCGATCATACATCCCAGTACGAGCACTTACTCATTACTCATGGTCTCAATATTAAAGATAGAAGGCAGTTGTGGCATGTGCGTCTTTATTTTTGGGCTACGAATGAATTGATCCTCTAAGAAAAATTTGCCTTTCCAATTATTTATGGTCTCTTGGATAAGATTTATCGAGGTAAGTTCCTCACTAAACTAGAACTTTTATTAGGATACCACCAAATACAAATGAAGGAGGTGGACTCCCCTCAAACAATATTTCACACACTCGAACACCATTATGAATTTTTAGTGTTTCCCTATGCACTTCACAATGCTCACTCCACGTATAATAGCAACATTAACAAGATTTTATGACCCTTCCTAAGCAATTTTGTGCTTTTATTCTTTAGTGATAGTTCAATTGACATCAAAACTTGGGATTCCCATGTAGAACATGCTGATAGAGCCTCGTAACTCCTCGAGGACCTCTAGTTTTTTGTTAAGAATTCCAGATACATTTTTGGGGCACAAAAATCCAAATCCATGGGTCACCTTGTCAGTCAGGAAGGGGTGCAAGCGAACCCCAAACAAGTTGCAGGTACATAGGATTAGCCATAACCCAAGTTATTGAAGTTCTTGGGTGGTTTCTTACGAATTCTGAGCTACTATGGGAAGTTTGTGAAGAATTATGGAAAAAATGTCACCCTATTAATAACCATGCTAAAGGAGAATGCCTTTGTATTGAATGTCCTTGCTGAGTAGGCCTTTTCCGGCTTTAAAGGAAGCCATGTGCACTACACCCATTTTAGTAGTGCTTGATTTCATTAATGTGATGCATCGAGTAGAGAGTTGAAAATCAACAAGAAAATGTGTGTCTAATTTATATTTCCCTTAAATAAATATATTGTAATCTTATCTCATAACAACTTGTATCAGTTAATTAAGTCAGAAAGGTTGAGTTAGCTCAATAATTTCGAGTTGAGGGTCAACGGTGAGGCATATAGAGTGATTATATTATTTTGGGGGTCCAGTTGTAGTTAATGCACTAGTGTGGTGTAAGTGTAATCAGTTAACTCAAATTAATTAAGTTAAAATCAATTTAACTAGTTCTAACTGAGTGATGAGCTAGTGAGAGGTCGAGTGAATTAAATTAGATTTATTCACAAGTAGTGATAAATCATATAACTGATGATTCATTATTATTAGTTGCATGCATGTCAATTCTGGTGAATACCTAGTTGAGACAAAGGTTAAAGGGAAGATAACTATCAGTTGTATCATTAGCAAATTACCTAGGTGCAGTTATAAAGACATAGGTAGCCCATGATGGATTGAACAATCAAGGAAGGTTGGAATTCCTATTTAATAGGCTTTATTTCTCTAGTAATTGCGTGATCAAAGCAGGCTGGAGCAAGGAAAGGAATTGGCTAAGTGTTTGTCCAATTTTGCCTAGATCAGTGTGAGATAATTGGTAGAGTGCAGGAGATTCTTGTGAGCAAGAATGCATTGTATTGTTTCATGATTCCTTGGCTTATTATAAAATAGAGATAGAGGGGCTTTGAGAAATTTCTTTCCCCAGGAATATCTTGTGTTGTGCAATTTATTTACTTCTTTCTCTTACTTGCATGTGATTGAGCAATCATGTTTTATATTTTGCAAATATTGTAGAAGGATTCAATAACTTGTTTTAGTAAACTACATGATCAGATTGAATCCATTGGTATAATTTCTACATGGTATCAGAGTGCTAGGAATCAAAACACTGGAGAAGAAATTGAGTTTGTGTTGAACAGTACAGATACATTCTTTGGAGCTAGCAGCTGACCAAGATGTCTTTCACTGGCTTGATACTCAAATATGAACTTGAGGGAAATTCGAACTATATTGCATGGAAGAACATGATGGAGGAAGTATTGGAGGATAACAGGTTGAAGGAGTTCATTGAAATTGATATTCCTGAACCCAACCAGGTAGATGTTGCGCAACATGAAGCATGGAGGAAGAATGTTGCAAAGGCAAGGAGGATCATATTAGAGGGAGTTTGAGGTCATATTGTCTCAAGTATCCATTTAAAGGAAAATCCATATGCTATGTGAAAGGCCTTTACAGATCTATTTCAAAGAAGCAATGACCACATGAACTTGGAATTGAAGGACATGCTCGGGAAAATCAAAATGGAGAAGGGAGACACAATCCAGAGATAATTGACCAAGTTCACTCAATGTCGAGATGAGCTTGGAAGTGTTGGGATTACTGTGGCTGATGATGACTTGGTTAGCCTAGCACTTATAGGCCTCCCCAAGAGCTAGCATAATTACCAAGACTCTATGAATGGGAGGGAGAATTTACCAAAGTGGGAGAGACTATGGTCGGATTTGGTACAAGAAGAGTTTCGGCGGAATACCAGGGATAGATCTTCATCCCAGACTGATGATGAGGAAAATTTTGCCTTAGCTTGCAAGGCAAAGAAGGGGAAAGGGAATAATTCCTATTCCAAATCTGAGACCGAAAAAGAAGGCAATAAGAGAGACATGTCAAAGGTGAAATGTTTCAATTGTCATGATAATGGACACTATGCCAAAAATTGTCCACAAAGAAGAAGAACAAAAAGAAGGCTCCGGGAGCTACAGCGGGTGAAGCTTTGGCCTCACAATTTGAGTTGGACTTCTCTCTCATTGTATGCATGGTGTCAACTGTGATGGGATCTATGTGGTACTTGGATAATGGAGCATATTTCCACATGAATGGAAACAAATAACTCTTCAGTCGGTTTGAGGAGAAGGATCTCCAAATGCACATCGAGATGGGTGATGACGGGAGGTATAGCGCTAATGGGATTGGTACAGTTAATTTCAAGAGAGAGTAAAGTAAACTTTTCATATTAAAATATGCCATGCATGTACCAAGTTTGAAAAATAATTTAGCTTCAGTTGATATGTTGGAGGATCTTGGATATGATGTGGTTTTCAGTGAAGGAAAGGAATTGCTTCATCACAAAGCCATAGGACAGGTAAAGAAGATTGGGGTTCGTCTGAAGAAACTCTAGAAACTTGATGTAGATGGTTGCACAAATTTGAGCAGTAAATCATGAGGTGGTGAGCCGGGATACCAGTGAGTTATGGCATAGGAGGTTGGTTCATCTACACCACAGTGCTTTGAGGATCATGCAACATATTTCTATAGGACTTCCAAAGGGTACACTTGTGCAGAAAGACATGCAAGGGATGTACTATGGGGAAGTATACAAAGGCGAAATTTCATTATAAGGATAACCAATCAATGACAATCCTTGAGATAATTCACTCAGATGTGTGTGGACCATTCTCAACATCTTCCACAACAAAGCACATGTATTATGTGATTTTGTTGATGATTTTTCTAGAAAGTGTTGGATTTTCTTCATGCAGAAGAAATATTAGGTGTTATCCAAGTTTTGTGAGTTCAAAGCACTGGTAGAAAAATATACATGGAAGAAGGTGAAGGCTATAAGGAGTGACAATGGTGGTGAGTATATCTCTAATGAATTCAAGAACTTATGTGCCAAAGATGGAATTTAGAGAGAATTGATTTCACCTCATAACCCACAATAGAATGGGGTTGCAGTAAGAAAGAAAAAAAAAATTGTGGGAGAAGCATGAGGTATGTTACATGATCAGGGCCTACCATTGCATCTGTGGGAACAGGTATGCAACACAGTGGTATTTGTGCAGAACTGTAGTCCTCATTGGTTACTTAGCATCAGTACACTAGACGATGATTTTTCAGGTAAGAAACCGAATGTTTCATGTTTTAAATTTTTTGGCTCATCTGTCTATTTCCATGTGACCAAAGATGTCAGGAAGAAGATACAACCAACATCAGAGGTTGGGATATATGTGGGGTACACAGATAATCCCCACAAGTATTGGGTGTATTTTCCATAAAACAAGATGGAAATTATCAGGAGAGATGTTGAATTTGATGAGGAGAAAGCCTTTCGATTGTCCCTTGAGAGGGATCTTGACTTGCATGAAAAATATGAAATCTTAGCTCCAAAGGATGAACCTCAGGATGTGTAGCAACCATAAGCAGAGGAACAGAGAGTGGCAGAAACCACTCATGCAGATCCATCCACTAGAAATGGTAGGAAGCGCACTAGAGAGGTTGACAGACTAATGCTAGATGCGATAGAGAATGTAGGTGCACCTACATCACAGCGCAGGCAGAGAAGGTCCCCATACAGGTATATTAGATACATGGTTCTTATGAGTGAGTGTATTTTGACAAAACCATCCTCTTTTGAGGAAGAAATGTAGCAGCCGGTATGGGTGGTAGAAAAGTATGACTCCATTATAAGAAACAATGCATGGGAAGTGGTCCCAAGACCAGTGGGGAAGTCAGTGGTTAGATCTAGGTGGATCTAGAAGGTGAAGAAAGTAGAATATGGGAGTATGGAGAAACATAAGGCTAGATTTGTGGCCAGAGGATTCTCACAGGTGGAGGGTGTTAGCACAGTTCTATGCTTAGTCACGAGTGTGTTTTAAATCGTTTTAATTTTAAGATAAAAATTGTAAATTTAAAAAAAAATTAGAACACTACCGAAATTTTTGATAGTGTATGTTTCAACCCTGTCAGACAATCGGTTTTAACTTTGTTTTATGTCTGTTTTTACTTTACCTGATGCTACCAGAAGTTCCTGTAACTTCCCCTATTTTAAAAAAATAAAAAGGCACACCTGCTTTTGAGTTAGCCACATGTTCCTGATATCAACTAAGGTTTAAATATTTTTAATCATGAGCCATGCCACGCGATAGGAAAGGTTATACGTTTGAATGATGTCCAGTTAGTAGTGGTCATACGTGGAAGAGTTAGGTGTCAATGTGCAGTTATGAAGACCAACTGTTGTTTGTTCTGTCTGTTAGACTAATTCGTTGTGCCCACATGTCAAAGGTACATATTTAGTATCAAAATTAATAATGGGTCTACGATTTAATGCAGTGACTATTTGGTCAATCATGCATGAGCACTGCTAGAATTTTAGGCCGGCCATAAAAATGCGATGGAGGTGACTGCCAACTCAAACACCGTTCAAATCCAATCACCTGTTGTAGAGAATATGAAACAAAGCAGGCAACTAAAGGATAATTATGAATATCACGAGGTGTTTTATATGGTTTTGGATACTTCCCATCATGAAAAGATCATGTACATGGAAAAATGAACCAACATATCACTTAAAATCACTGAAAGAAAAGGAAAGAAATCATTTTTCAAATTCAGCTGTTGGTGAATAAGCAGTTCCTGTGAGTAGCTTGAAGAGGAGATTGAGTTTTCAGATAGTTTACTTTGAGGATTTAGTAACACCTATTAAAGTAATATTTTCTAACCTTGATACCTTTATGATATAGCAGACAACCTTTTTTACTGCTCAGAAGACTAAAGGAGGAAAAATTAAGCATATTGAACCTCAAGGGGATAATTTAATAAATTCCAAACCGAATGTGAGGAGGTTTTTTATACAGGCTGGGTGGTACCCATTTTTTTCAAGGTTAAGAATCTCTCATATAGGAGTAGCCAAAGAATTTTCCCTCTCATTCGATGCACAAGAAGCAAATTTTTATGGCCTCAAACTGCAGGTATCAACAGAATACATTGCTAAAGCTTTCCACCTCCCACAAGGAGAGAAATGGTTCAAAAACCAAGTTATTACTGGAGGAGACCTGAAAAAATTCATCAAGGATGAATACAAAGACCCTAAATGGGATAAAGGGATTCATAGTAGTTATCTCAAGGATGAATGGGCTGAAACTATCAAGCTCATTAAGATATATCTTACTTGTGAGAGGAGGTATAATATTGTATTTCCGTATCACATGAGGTTTTTATTTCACCTTGCATGTATGAAAAATCTCAAACTACCTTTCTTCCTGCTGAAAATCTTGACTAAGATGTCAGCTAGAATAAAAACCCATGCAGCAGCTTCATATTCTAACATCTACCATCAAGTTCTTATTTAGGTGATGATTGTTGAAGAACTCCAAAGAAGAAACCAAACTTGGGAGCATTTCCTATTTTATAGGGCAAGCCAATCTGTACCTACACAAAACATTCCTGGTTAGCAACCTCTAGCCTCACAAAAACATTCTCAATCTGCTAAGCAGAAGGAAAAAATTCAAAAACCAACTACTTCATCAGTTGGTAAAAGGAATAAAAGAAAAGAAAAGAAGGTAAATATATACAAGAAGGCTAAGGACAAAAAGAAAAAGGAAAAGACTCCCCCAACCAAATTTGAAGAGAAGTTGGAAAAAGGATAAGGTTCATCTATTAGCAATCCAAAATCAATGAAGATTAGGCCTCCAATTTCTCCTTTTCCCAAGGTATATGCTACAGGGCAGAGAGGAAATACTGCAGTTGCAGAAAAATCAAAAGAACAGGTGCTGTTGGAAGTTCCAGTAGAAAAAATTCAACCTATGGTTGAAAATGACTATCAACCCACCAAATTATATGAGGAGCTCCTAAAGGATGTGTTGTACTTGTTTCCCATAGGCAGTCTTTGGCTGCAAAAACTACACCACGAGACCAACTCAACCAGCTTTAGGTTCAAGCTGGCCCTTGAACCAGAGGGGGCTCCGTCAATAATTACGAGGCCTTGTTTAACACTGTTCACTGTCACCAAACAACAACCTTTGAAGCACAATGGCCAGATTTATGGTTTTAATTGGTGGTGGTTGGCTATCAATGGCAATCCCTATTCATGAATAAATCCCTCCTTTGTAGAGTCCTTTCTCAAAGTGTCAGCTTCCAGCCTAACAGAAGAACTTAAGTTTTTAAAGAATTTGAAAGAAGAATGTATGGAGATTTTTGATAATTAAGGAGTCAAACAGAATACTTGATAAATCAGACAGAATTGGATGCGTGTACAAAGCTTCTACAACCAAACAAAGCACATCCAGGAGAAGATAGAAGTGGAAAACAATAACCATTTCAAAGAGGAGCTAACTCAAACAAAAGTCCAATATACTAATCTCTTTAAATAATTATAAATTTGTACGGGATTCCAGCGATATTGAAACTCAATCTATTCCGACCCAACTCTTCTATGTAACTTTGAACATGTGTAGAAATAGAATATGAAAATATTGGAAAAACATACGAGAAACACAAATTCTGTCAAAGCCAGAGCTGAAATACTTCAATTAGAATTTCTGGAATTTTTTTTTACAAAACTGAAAGGTATTGGCCTCAAAAACCAATACCTTCTTATTAAAATTCATCAAATATATAGAAATACAAAAAACCAAACTGTTAGAAACTTTCAAGATTAAAATCCTGAATAGTATACTAAAAATAAATAATATTTCCTAATTAGTTGCAGGAAATCTGGGATTCTTGCAAGTATTTTCCCTTAAAATCTGGAGTCGGTTCACCATTTCTAATATTCTTCCTTTGTTTTTCGATCTGCTTGAGTCAAATTCCTTGAATTGAATTTGGAATGTTTTGCCACTTGTCTCCTTTTTCAAAAGATAATTTCACCCCTTTCCTTAGTAACGAATGAAAATTCATAATATGTTTATATTTTACTTTAACGCGTTTAATAAAGATGTTGGAGTATGCCCTTTGATGATTATAATTAAGGGAATTATATTTCAACCTGTAGAAAAGGAGATTTGTTACCCTGTACCAGAATGAACTTTGAGTATGGTTTATTTTTTCATAGTAAAACCACGAACTGGTTGACATGGCAACTTTGTCTGTAACACTTTTGTACCTATAGTACCAATTATCTGACCTATAATATTCTACTGTTTCCTTTGACTTTAATTCCCGTGAAAATTAGCGTTATGGATTTACATCTTAGCTAGTTGTAACACATCTTCTTACCTTGGAATTTTATTACTGTTGAAACTGAATGACCTTCATTAATAAAGGACCATAATGATTCTCCTTTATAAAAGATGCATATCCTTTCTTTTATATTTTCTCCTTCTCAATAATTTCTCTCACTCTTTTTGCAATATCAACTGTTGCTTGTAAATTTTAGAGTATCTGGTTAATTTATACAAAATACTGATAAATTTGTGAGAGATCAAACTTGTGTCTCTAGAGCTAAAATGACTCTTTTCTCATATCCCTTACCAGCAACCATTGTCACTTCTAACCTTTAAAAATTTAAATAAGAAATTCTTGAAAATTGCATAGCTAGGAATTTGTTTGTTTTCATTGGATATGTAACCATTGGAACACAAATAACTCAGCTCTAATTACCGTAATCATTTCTGGGAAATAAACATGAGTGCTGCTCCAAGAATTCTTTGATTCAAACATGTTTTTATTGGATTTTTTTTTTCACATGAGATGAAAAGTTTCCTTTTTTTGTTGAAGAGGATTCAACCCCTTCAAATTCTAAAGAATGAGTTGACTCATTCCCACAATATATGTGTGTACCCTTCAGAGGTACTTCAAAATCTCCATAACCGTTCACAATTTGGAAAAATTTCTTGCAATGCCCCTAATTAACATGATTCTACACAAAACCCACGTTCCAGATTTTTGAGATTTGACTTCAACTTCCCAGAAATGGAGCCCGAAATTAATGTCTGTGAATGCCACAAAATTTTATTTATTGTTTCATAGGTTGAACTAGCTGAGAAAACACAACTCTTGTCTTTCTCCTTGAAATTATCAGTAAGTCAACAACAACAATGTTGCACTGTATGAAATTATCATAATCAATTCCCCTGGATTAGCCTATTTTGTCATATTTTGAAACCATAATTTGTAAAATTGTTGGTGATACCGAATATCACAAATTGAGAAGCGTATCTAGTAATTCCATCGATTCAATATTCCCACTACGATCTTAGTCAAACCTTTCAAATATTTCCTGCCACGCTTGGAGACTGTGTCATAATGATATAAATACCTGCGACCCTATTTTCATGGAATTATTTCTGGTGAACTGAAACATGAGGAGATGAACAGTCCAGATATTGAATGATTGGTTGGCCGAAGAAAAAAATCTTCTGCAACTCTTTTTCATCTATGAATCCTCTCCCATCTTGATCACACATCTACACCAACGCTGACAGCCATAGACAAACCCATCCCTGAAACCACCAATGGATTTCGGAGGGGGTCTGCAATGGTAAGTGGTTTTGTTGTTGGGGGGTGCGAACTACTTCAGATGTTTCCACGTACTCTCAAGATGTTTTTGGAAAAAAAAGAATTCAGACCCCCCCAGCTTTTAGAGCTCAAATGATCCTTGGGGGTCCGAAATGTTTAACAACCATCGGATCAAATGCAGGGGAAATCAGATGGATGACAATAGCACGAGAGTTAAAGGAAGGAAAAAAAGGTATACAAATTTCAAGGTGGGTCCCTCTAATTTCTGAGTTTTTGAATTTTAGTTGCGAATGATAATACTGCTTAAAATTTAATAAACAATATATGTTGAGAATTTTCAGCCAAAAGGAAAGAGGATAATTTCTCACTGAAAAAGTGAAATTTTTAGCGTAACAAAATATGTTACAACATTGGCTCCAACTGGGGAATTCTTCCCCCGTGGGATGTAGAGAACTAGTATACCCTATAAATTTTTGTTAGGAAATGGAGTCATACCATCGATCTGTGACATGAAGGTGCATCTTGCTATAATCTCACCAAAATCTCCAACACCATTACTTTAAAAATAATTACCCATTTACTGCTTTCCAGTTGCTTAAAATGAAGTAATCCTTATGCTGCAAATTTTTGGGCATGGAGTCCTACCATAAACATATGATCATCAACCGTTCATCTACTATTTGAATACCCTACTACTGCACACTAAAACCTGTAATTGTGAAATGCAACCATATGCCTCCACTATTTCAGATACTCTTTCATACTGAAATATGAAGATGAAAATTTCTAAAGATTGGACATATAAACTGATCTATCATATAATGTTAAAATCACATCACTCATAAACAATAAACTCACTAATTTACTGCATATTGAAACTCTGAATATCTATTCAATCCCCACACCTCTATCTAAATGAACTGGAAAACTTTGCACTGTTAAGTGTAATATGTTTTCCAATGTAACCAAGTGCAGAGTGGATCTATCGACAAACCATGTTGCCAGCAGCTAAAAGTATGAATAATATATACAATATGAGCATAAACTCACATGGAAAACTTATGCTCATAGATGCACTTTAAAATTTTCTTCTTCTGTAGATATGTTATATTTCTGATCATGGCTAAGAGGAGAAAACATATACTGCTGATTTCAAGTATCAATGAACTTGGCATAACAGTAAAGGCAACTGAAATTTCAAAATAGTGGGATCGGTTTCCCAGTGGAATTTCCATATGACAAAGTGGAGTTGCTAGGTGAAAATAATGAAACCAACAATAGTGCCTATTCCTTGTTCACCAAAAAGAAATAGATCTAAATTGTATCATACTCTGGGAAAAATATCTTTGTTACTTCACTCCCCAACAACGACGCCAAATGTTGTACCTGTTTCCCTTAGACAGTATTTGGCTACAAAAACTATGCCAGGAAATCAACTCAACCAGCTTTAGGTTCAAGCTGGCCCTTGAACCAGAGGGGGCTCCCTCAATAATTACGAGGCCTTGTTTAACATTGTTCACCGTCACCGAACAACAACCTTTGAAGAAAAATGGCCAGATTTATGGTTTTAATTGGTGGTGTTTGGCTATCAATGACAATCCCTATTCATGAATAAATCCCTCCTTTGCAGAGTCCTTTCTCAAAGTGTTAGCTTCCAGCCTGACAGAAGAACTTAACTTTTTAAATAATTTGAAAGAAGAATGTATGGATATTTCTGATAATTAAGGAGTCAAACAGAATACTTAATAAATCAGATAGAATTGGATGCGTGTATAAATCTTCTACAACTAAACAAAGCACATCTAGGAGAAGATAGAAGTAGCAAACAATAACCAGTTCAAAGAGGAGCTAACTCAAACAAAAGTCTGATATACTAATCTCTTTAAACAATTATAAATTTGCAGGGGAATCTAGAGAGATTGAAACTCAATCTATTATGACCCAACTCTTCTATGTAACTCTGAACATGTGTAGAAATAGAATATGACAATATTGTAAAAACATACGAGAAACACAAATTCTGTCTAAGTCAAAGCTAAAATACTTCAATTAGAATTTCTGGAAAAAAGTTTTACAAATCTGAAAGGTCTTGGCGTCAAAACCCCACACCTTCTTATTACAATTCATCAAACATATAGAAATACAAACAACTAAATTGTTACAAGCTTTCAAGATTAAAATCCTAAATAGTATACTAAAAATAAATAATATTTCCTAATTAGTTGCAAGAAATCTGGGACTATTGCAAGTATTTTTCCTTAAAATCTGGAGTTGGTTCACCATTGCTAATATTCTGCCTTTGTTTGTTGAGCTGCTTGAGTCAAATTCATTGAATTGAATTTGGAATGTTTCACCACTTGTCTCCTTTTTCAAAAGATAAGTTCATCCCTTTCCTTAGTAATGAATGAACATTCATAATATGTTTATATTTTAATTTAACACATTTAATAAATATGTTGGATTATGTCCTTTGATGATTAGAATTAAGGGATTGATATTTCAACTTGTAGAAAAGGAGATTTGTTACCCTGTACCAGAATGAACTTTGAGTATGGTTTATTTTGTCTTAGTAAAACCACCAACTGGTTGACATGGTAGCTTTGTTTGAAACACTTCTATACCTATAGTACCAATTATATGACCTATAATCTTCTGTTGTTTCCTTTGACTTTAATCCCCGTGACAATTAGCATTATGGATTTACATCTTAGCTAGCTGTAGCACATATTCTTACCTTGCAATTTTATTACTGTTGAAACTGAATGACCTTCATTAATAAAGGACCATCATGAATCTCCTTTATAAAATATGCAGATCCTTTCTTTTATATTTTCTCCTTCTCAACAATTTCTCTCATTCTTCTTGCAATATCAACTGTTGCTTGTAAATTTCGTAGTATATGGTTAATTTACACAAAATACTGATAAATTTGCAAGAGATCAAACTTGTGTCTCATGAGATAAAATGGATCTTTTCTCATATACCTTACCAACAACCATTGTCTCTTCTAACCTTTAAAAATTTAACTAAGAAATGCTCGAAAACTGCATAGATGGGAATTTGTTTGTTTTCACTGGATATGTAACCATTGGAACACAAATAACTTGGCTTTAATTGTAGTAATTATTTCTAGGCAATAAACATGAGCGCTGCTCCAAGACTTCTTTGATTAAAACCTATTTTTTATCAGATTTTTATTTCCCGAGCTGAAAAAGTTTCATTTTTTCTACTGAAGAGAATTCAACTCCTTCAAATTCTAAAGAATGAGTTGAATCATTCCCACAATCTGTGTGTGTACCCTTCAGATAACCTTCAAAATATCCCTAACTGTTCACAATATGGAAAAATTTCCTACGAGGCACCTAATTAACATGATTATGTACAAAACCCACGTTCTGGATTTTTGAGATTTGACATCAAGTGCCCAGAAATGGAGCCCGAAATTCATGTCTGTGAATTACCACAAATTTTGATTTACTATTTCATAGGTCGAACTAGCTGAGCAAACATAACTCTTGTCTTTCTCCTTGAACTTATCAATAAGTACAACAACTACAATGCTACACTCTATGAAATTATGATAATCAATTCCCCTGGATTGGCTTGTTTTTTCATATTTTGAAACCAGAATTTGTAAAATTGTTCGTGATACTGAATATCCCAAACTGAGAAGTGTATTTGGGAATTCCATCTATTCAATATTCCCACTACGATATCAATCAAACCTTTCAAAGATTTCCCACCATGCTTGGGGACTGTGTCACAATGATATAAATAACTACGGCCCTATTTTCATGGAATTATTTCTGGTGAACTGGAACATGAGGAGATGAATAGTCTAGATGCTGAATGATTGGTTGGTCAAAGACAAAACCTTTTGCAACTATTTTTCATCCATGAATCCACTCCCATCTTGATCACACATCTACACTAACGCTGACACCCACAGACAAACCCATCCCTGAAACCACCAATGGATTTCGGAGGGGGTCTGCAATGGTAAGTGATTTTTCTGCTGGGGGGTGCGAACTACTTTAGATGCTGCCACATACTCGCAATTTGTTTTTGGAAAAACAAGATTTCGGACCCCCCAGATGTTAGAGCTCGAATGATCCTTGGGGGTTTGAAATTTTTAACAACCATCGGATCAAATGCGGGGGAAATCACATGGATGACAATAGCACGTTAGTTAAATGAAGGAAAAAAGGTATATAAATTTCGGGGCAGGTCACTCCTTTAATTGCTGAGTTTTTGAATTTTTAGTTGTGAATTATAATACTGCTTAAAATTTAATAAATAATATATGTTGAGCATTTTTAGCCAAAAGGAAAGAGGAAAATTTCTCACTGAAAAAGTGAAATTTTTTGCGTAACAAAATATGTTACAACAGGATGCAAGATATATTGTTAGTAGCAGTAAAAGACAAAAAAAAATGTTGTGAGCATCAGGAAAAGACACACAAGAGCTAGCAACAAATTCAGGTTGAGATCCAAATCCCTACATAACCCAAGCTTGATGCCAAAATTTATAGATATGGAGAGGCAATCTGAAGGGTTACAGACTGTAACTCTTTAATTGCAGAATCTAGTGGGTTCAAGAATAAAGAAAATGGTAAATCTCCTTTAGACTAGAAAACAAGACTCCTCCAAGAGAAGAAAAGTCCAGAAAAGATTAGAAGAGAAAAAGGCCATTGCAAAAGAGATAACCACCAGGACTACAAGGTCACAATCAACAATTGATAGTAAAATAGATTTAGACAAGCTTGGAGAAATTGCAGCCATATGGAGGAGAGGTGAAAAGATGTCCCAATGAATTATCATTTTTCCTATTAGTTATATTTTGTAACAACTCATTTTTAGAAAGTTCTAATCTGCACATAAATTTTCAAATATCTTACTGTGCATTTTTTAAAAGGAAAAAGAGCACTACCAGAACTTCTGGTAGCATTACAATTTTTTTCAGAGTTACAGGTTTTTACCGAAAGTTCTGGTACGTCTGGTTTTAATGATTTTTGACAGTTGTCAACAGAATTTTATAGCTATTCCAAGGATGATAAGGACTTATAATGATATGGACATGTCAAGTTATGGTTGATAAGTGGTTTTGAGGTTGTTAAATGACACATTTAATGAAGCTACATGGGTTCTAAAGAACCAATATCATGGAGAGACATATAAACATAAAAGTAGGCAGGTTGCCAACGCACTCAACAACACAGTTTGAATAGTCTTTTTCTTCCTATCTACATCTTTCTTGTTAGTTATATTTCGATAGGATATGTCTTTAATATGCTATAGATCCTATGTAATGAGAGGAAGAGTGGATCCTTATTTTTAGGTAAGATTGAGTTCGTGCCTCTCTCTATAAATATCATTTGTAAATACCATTTCAGGGCTGGATTTTGGTCGACCTGAAGAAATTTTCATAATAAAGAAAAATCCTTTGGTACTTCATGCTAGAGGACTTTGTGTTTCAAGGACTATCTAATGTATGGTGTGTTTCTATTGTTGTTTTATTCATCTAATTTATGAGTTGCATCAACTAGCAAGTAAGAGTAAGAGCACTGTTAGAGGATATAATAGTTAATTATCTACTTTTCAGTCTTCTGTAAATAATCTATATGTTTTGTAGAGCATGCTAGTGAAGGTTCCATGAAGGATTTATGAGATTCTTTATGCATGTATTCTGATTTCTAAATGTTGTTTCCTTTACATAAAACAAAGTTTATGTAAAAGGCCACTCTTATAGCTGTGTGACTGATTTAGGATATATTTATTTCTTAGATTGAGTACCAGCTATTTTTCACCTTTCATCTGTCACAATATTCTCCCATATACTACAAACTTGTTCATATAATTTATACTTGCCACATCTTGCCAAATGCATGAAGGTCTAAAAGAGTTGAAATAATTTCAAACTCTTTAAGAAGCCATCCCACCATCCAAAATATTTTGCTTTGAAATGAACTATGATGTGTAAGGCTTATTCCTTTGCATTCAAGGAGTGACTCATTGCGCTAACATCTTTGGCGCCGTTGTTGGGGAGGTGAATTGAAGTTTATCCCTTGTTGAATGACAAAGTTATAAGTTTGGTTCTGAGGTGTAGAGTTCCAACTGTATTTTTAAACTACTTTACACCTGACGACTCCATTGTTGAAGTTATTTCTCCCAAACGGGCTAGAACCAGGGCTAACCCATATTCCCCTTTGATAATCCTAGTCCCTGATCCTGAGAAGCTAATCAAGAAAAAGAGTAAATGAAAGTTTGCTGCCTCTGCTATTGTTTTCTCAAATGTTGTCCCTAAAGAAGTGTTGCAAATTCTTCCCCTTTATTTTGCAGAAAATTTTGTACCTCTCTTTTTTTCCAGCCAACAGACGGTATCTACATCAAGTGTTGGTGCTTCATCTCATAAAAATTCCATAGTTCCATCTGTTGTTCAAAATCCACCAACTATTGTTCCACAAATTCCAGTAACTCATACCATGGCTGGCCAAAACCCACCCCTAACCGAATGGATGCAATTGTTGCTTCCAGGTATGCCCCTTTAGTTTTAACTCAACCTATGAATGCATTACTTGCATGATATTATCTCAAGTTTATGCCTAAATTTAGTGGTGAGGGAGAGGTAACAGTTGAAGAACACCTTGCTGATTTTTATGCCTATGATGACAATATAAATATTGAGCATGAAGATGTTTGGATGAGAGTTATTGTTCATAGCCTTGAGGGTGATGTTAGGAAATGGTTCAGATCTTTAACAACTGGTAGCATCACTGGAATTGAAACCTCAGATGAGACATTTTTACATTTTTAAGGAAATTGGGTGATAAGAAATATTTTCTGTATTATATCACTGAATTTGGTGCAATAAAAAAAAAGGAGAATCAATTTTTGATTTTTCTAAGAGATTCAATAAGATGTATAGAAAAATACCTATTGAAATCAAGCCTACTCAAGCTTCAACCAAAATCACTTATGCTGGTGCCTTTGATCCTGATTTTTGTTTATTATTGAGAGAAAGAAGAACTACAACACTAACACAAATGCAAGACAATGCACTGGAGGTGGAATATGATGTATTAGTAGCTGATAGGCTCAGAGGAGGGATTGATAAAGACAAAAGGAAGCAAAAATATGAAGTTTCATCTTCAGTAACTTTTGACATAGATACTAAGCTAGATGAGCTGACTAAGATGGTCAAGTCATTGACCACTGAGATGTTCAAGCTCAAGATGGAAGCAAGAAAAGCTACTACTAGAAATGTTTCATTTGATCAACCTAATAGGCATCAGTTTATAAGACCTAATGTTCTTCAAATCTTGCAGCGAGAAAGAAGAGATGATGATGATCAAGAAGTGTAGTTCCCTTTTCAGAATGATATGTTTGAAGATGAAGAGGAAGCTGAAGGGTTTGAGAAAGATGTTGATATCAATTTTCTAAGAGATAAAGAAGGGCTGCTTCATCTTACAAAAATAGAGTATGAAGACTTCATGTCATATACTCAGTACAATGAAGTGATTTCTGATCATTCCATGATTGCAGCTGATCATTAAAGTAGATAAAATCTCAAATAAAAGAAGATTGATGATAACTCCAAGCCAGTTTCACATCCAAATAAGAATAAGGATACAGTTAAAATTCCAACAGAAAAGCAAGTGACTGAACCAAGCAAGCCAGAAGCAGCTAACCCTCCTTCACTTGAGGTAAAAATTGCTCACAATTTGTCCCTTGATTTCAATTTTGAAAATGAGATACAAAATATTAAGATTCCCATTCCTCTTGTAGAACTCATGAAAAATGATGATTTCAAAAATACTTTTATGAAAGCTCTTCAGCCTCCACCTACCGAAGTAGCCTATGATTTTGTTAACCTTCAAGATTACAAGCCCAATGTTATTTTAGGTCCATTGGTAGAAGAAAAGGATGACTCTACCCCTCCCTTCTAACTATCTCTGAATATTCATGATAAGATCCTGCATAATTTTCTAATGGACTCTGTAGCCTCACATAATTTAATGCCCAAGGTAGTCATGGATGAACTAGGTCTAGAAGTAACTAGAGAATACCAATATCTCTACTCTTTTGATTCCCAGAAAGTCCAAGGCCTTGGTGTCATCAAAGACCTTGCAGTAAGCCTCTTTCAGTTACCCATGAGAGGGATGGTAATGGATATTTTTTTAGCTGACATTCCTCCTAGATTTGGCATGTTACTTTCTATGTCATAGATTAGAAGGTTGGGGGGAACTTTGTAAATGGATTTCAATTATGCTAATGTCCCTATTTTTGGAGGAGAACAAATAAGACTTTATATATAATCTCAGCTAGCATATATCATTAGTGACAACAAAGACCCCACTAATCATCCGATTTATGTTGGAAAAACTGATATGGTTTCAAGAATTTTACATATGGATAATTCTGCCCTGCCTACAGAAATTTTTCAGATTTTGAAGCCTGCAGAAAATCAAATCAGTCATGAGGGTTCTTAGGTGTGGCAAATGTATTTTTATGGCTCATGTTCTAGAGAAGGAGTTGGTGCAGGAATAGTTATCATTTTCCCTTTGAAAGAGAGCTCCACTTTTTCTTTTAAACTTGAATTTGAAGCAATTAACAATGTGAATGAATATAAAGCTCCTTTAATTGGTTTAAAAACAACAAAAGACATGAATATTTTAGAAATTTATGTTTTTGGAGATGTTGAAATTATTATTTAGCAGATCGGAAATGTTTATCAAACTAAGCATCCCAGACACAGAGATTACCGAATGTAGTATGGAGCATTATAAAAGACTCATTCCTGACCTTTAACATTTATTTTGTTCCAAGAGAAAGTAATATTTTGGCTGATTCACTTTCTATTTCAGCAAGCTCATTCAAGATTCCAATACCTATAAAGCTGAAATATGAAGTGGAAGTTAGGTTTAGACCTAGCATTCCTAATAATATCAAACATTGGAAATTTTTTGAGGATTACCAAGAGATTAGAAGATTAATTGAAGCTGATGAAGAATTTTTTTGTCCTAAACATTGATTAGGATGAAGATCTCATGAAGGATAATGTTGATTATCAGGATACCAAATATCTGAAAAAACAGATAGTTGATCAGCCTATCATACACTTCCTACCAATCATATTTCCAAGGGTTTAATCCTACTTGAGAAGATTTTTTATCACAATGATGTTTCAGTTAAACAACAATTAGCTGAAGCGGATGCAAAATTGGAAGATTACAATTTGGGTATAGAACTAGAGCCATGGTATGTTAAGTTGTCAAAATATTTATCAGAAGAAAGAAAGATTGAATACCAAAATATTTTTGGTGAATTTGTTTATGTTTTTGCATGGAAATATGAGGATCTTAAGACATATGATACAACTATCATTTAGCATATAATACCATTGAAAGATGGTGCTAAGCCATTCCGGTAAAAATTAAGACAAATCAATCTAATATTGTTACTAGTGATGGAGAAGGAAGTGAAGAAAATTTCGGATGCTAAAATTATCATTCCACTGAGATACTCAGATTGGTTTGCTAATATAATTCCAGTAAGAAAGAAGAGTGGTGAAGTCAGATTATGTGTATATTTTAGGAATCTTAACAAATGCTCCAAGAAAGATAATTATCCATTTCCAAATATGGAGCATATTCTTGAAAAGGTAACCAGGTCAAACAAATTTCCATGTTAGATGGGTTCTCCAGGTACAACCAAGTATCTGTTTGGCAAGAAGATCGAGAGAAGAAAACATTCACTACTCTGTGGGGAACATTCATGTATGAAAAGATGCCATTTGGGCTTATGAATGCCGGGGCTAATTTCCAGTGTGCTATGGACTTTGCATTCATTGGAGAAAAAGACAAATTCTTGGTCATGTATTTGGATGATATCACTGTTTTTTCAGCTTCAGAAAGAGCACCTTCAACAATTGAAACAAGTATTTGTTAAATTCATAAAACATGGTATATCATTGAATCCAAAGAAGTCTCATTTCACTATTAAAGAAAGTAAGATGTTGGGTCACATAGTTTCTAAAGATGGAGTGAGAATTTATCCCAAAAGAATGATTGCAATTCAAGCCTTAACATTTCCAAGATCCAAGAAAGAGATTCAATATTTCCTTGGTAAGATCGTTTTTTTAAGAAGATTCATTCCCAACTTTGCTGAAGTAGTCAAGCATACTACTTGTATGCTAAAGAAGGACAAAGAAGTAAAGTGTAAATTTGAAGCCAAGAATTCATTTCAGCTGATAAAAAAAGCTATCATTGAAGCACCTCAGTTGGCAAGCCCTGAATACTCAAAGGCTTTCTTAATATTCACATTTACCTCTCAAGATACTATTGTTGTTGTTTTATTACAAAAAGATGCAGATAATAAGGAAGCCCCCATAGAATTTTTCAGTAGAGCCCTTAAAGATGTAGAATTGAAGTATGAAATGTTGGAAAAGCATGCCCATGCATTAGTTAAAGCTCTGAAGGCTTTTAGAGTTTATATTCTGCATGCTCAAATTATTTCCTATGCCAACCTTCATCTGTTGTTAGATAAATATTAGTTTAGCCTGATATTGATGGAAAAAGAAGTAAGTGGGTGACTAAAGTTCTTGAATTTTATTTAGAGATAAACCCTACCAAGCTAATCAAAGGTCAAGGATTAGCCAAGCTACTACCTAAAGAAAATTGTAGAGTTTTGGGCTTGAATTTCATGGATGAAAATCTAGAAGGGAAAATTTCAGAACCTATTGAAAACATGGCAATAGATGTAAAGCTTGTTGAGTGCAGTTGGTATGAGGATATCATTTATTTTTTGCATCATTTTAAATTTTGCATCAAGGATAACTATTTATATTGGAAATATCCTACATGAGTTTTTTTGAGGTGCATTGACCTAGATGAGTCTAAGAAGGTTATGTTTGATATGCATAGTAGTGTTTGTGGAGGTCATCATTATTGGAGAAATATTGCATACAAAATAATGAGAGCTGGCTATTTTTGGCCTAGCTTATTTTCTAATGTATGTGTTGAGGTGAGAGCATGTGAAAAATGTCAGAATTTCACTGGTAAAAAACATTTGAAATCTTTGCCTCTCAATCCCATAGTTTTTTTTGCACCTTTCCGACAATGGGGATTGGATTTCATTGGGGAAATTCATCAACCTTTAAGTGGACAACATCGTTGGATTATTTTTGAAACTGATTACTTCACCAAGTGGATTGAAGCAATACCTACCAATAATGCTACTCATAAAGTCATCATTAACTTTATGGAGGGAATCATAACCAGGTTTGGATGTCTATCAAGGCTAGTATCAGATAATGCAACTACTTTTGAAGTTGCACCATTGGTAAATTTATGTGAAGATTATGGTATTCATCTTACTCACTCTAAAAATTACTATCTACAAGGGAATGGTTTAGCTAAATCATCTAACAAAAGTTTGGTAAGAATCATTACCAAGATATTGGAGCAAAACAAGAAAGCTTGGGATTCTAAATTGAAATTTGCATTATGGGTTGACAGGGTGAGAATCAAAAAATATATTAATACATCACCCTTTCAAATGTTTTATGGAACTGAGGTTGTTTTTCAAGTCCAATTAACCATTCTTGTAGCTAACTTTCTGCAAGATCATGAAGCTAAACCAAATGACATGACTAGACGAATTTATTATTACATAGAAGTGGATAAAAAGTGAGAACAACAATATGATTTGGTAAGAAAATATTATCAAGCTATAAAGCAAGTCTTTGATAAAGGGACTAAAAAAGAAGATTTTCAGATTGGAGATCTAGTGTTGAAATGGGATGCACAACATCAAGACCTAGGTCATCATTCCAAATTTTATGTTTTATGGCTTGGTCCTTTTAGAATCTCCAATATTTTTCAAAACAATACTTTTTATTTGTAACATCTTGATGGGACAAAACTGTTTGGAGGCCCATTTAATGGGCACTTCCTCAAAAAATTATTTTACTAAGGCTGTCGGTGGCTTAAATTCACTGTAAATACTGGTGTGTTTCATAATAAGACTCCATAACCCAATTACAAGGCACTAAAAGTGCAAAATATTCTTAGATCCTCCCAAGAAGAGATCTATCCCTTGTGGAGCCAATGTTAGCACGATTCTATGCTTATTCATGAGTGTGTTTTAAATTGTTTTACTTTTAGGATAAAATTGTAAATTTCAAAAAAAATTAGAACGTTGTCAGAATTTATAGTAGCGTCTATTTAAACCTTGAAGGACAGTTTATTTTAACTCTGTTTTATGTCTGTTTTTACTTTACCCGATGCTACCAAAAGTTCCGGTAACTTCCCTTGTTTTAAAAAAATAAAAAGGCGCACCCGCATTTGAGTTAGCCACATGTTCCTGATATCAACTAAGGTTTAAATTTTTTTAATCATGAGCCATGCCACGTGATAGGAAAGGTTATATGTTTGAATGATGTCGAGTTAGTAGTGATCATACGTGGAAGAGTTAGGTGTCAATGTGCAGTTATGAAGACCAACCGTTTTTTGTTCTGTCTATCAGCCTAAGTCATTGTGCCTACATGTCAAAGGTATGTATTTAGTATCAAAATTAATCATGGGTGTACGATTTAATGTGGTGAGCATTTGGTTAATCATGCATGAGCGCTGTCGGAATTTTAGGCTTGCCATAAAATGTGATGGAGGTGACTGCCAACTCAACCACCGTTCAACTCCAGCCACATGTTGCAGAGAATTTGAAACAAAGCAGGCAACTAAAGGATAAATATGAATATCACGAGGTGTGGTATACGGTTTTGGATACTTCCCATTATGAAAAGATCCTATACATGGAAAAATGAACCAACATATCACTTAAAATCACTGAAATAAAAGGAAAGAAATCAATGTTCAAATTCGGCTGTTGGTGAGTAAGAAGTTCCAGTGAACAAGTTGAAGAGGAGACTGAATTTTTAGACAATTTACTTTGAGGATTCAACAACAACTGTTAAAGTAAGATTTTCTAAACTTGACACATTTATGATCTAGGAGACATCCTTCTTTGTTGCTCAGATGATTAAAGGAGGAAAACTTAAGCGTATTGAACCTCAAGGGGCTTCTTTAATAGATTCCAAACCGAATGTGAGGAGGTTTTTTGTACAGGATCAGTGGTACCCATTTTTCTCAAGGTTAAGAAGCTCTCATCTAGGAGTATCCAAAGAATTTTCCCTCTCATTCGATGGACAAGAAACAAATGTTTATGGCCTCAAACTGTAAGTATCAACAAAATCCATTGCTAAAGCTTTCCACCTTCCGCAGGAAGGAGAGAAATGGTTCATAAGCCAAGTTATTAGTGGAGGAGACCTGAAAAAATTCATCAAGGATGAATACAGAGACCCTAAATGGGATAAATGGATTCCTAGTAGTTATCTCAAGGATGAATGGGCTGAAACTATAGAGCTCATTAAGATCTATCTTACTAGTGAGAGGAGGTATACTATTGTATTTTTGTATCACATGAGGTTTTTATTTCACCTTGCAAGTATGAAGACTCTGAACCTACCTTTCTTCTTGCTAAAAATATTGACTAAGAGGTAAGCTAGAATACAAACCCATGTAGTAGCTTTAGATTATAGCATCTACCATCAAGCTCTTATTAAGGTGATGATTGTTGAAGAACTCAAAATAATAAACCAAACTTGGGAGCATTTCCTATTTTATAGGTCAGACCAATATGTAGCTACACAAAACATTCATGATCAACAACCTCCAACCTCATAGTAACATTCTCAACCTATTGAGAAAAAGGAAAAAATTTAGAAACCAGCTACTTCATCAGTTGGTAAAATGAATAAAAGAAAAACAAAGAAAGTAAATATCTACAAGAAGGCCAAGGACAAAAATAAAAAGGAAAAGACTCCCCCAACCAAAGTTGAAGAGAAGTTGGAAAAAGGAGAAGGTTCATCTATTAGCAAGACCAAATCAATGAAGATTGTGCCTCATGTTTCTCCTTTTCCCAATGTATATTCTATAGGGCAGAGAGGAAAGACTGCAGTTGTAGAAAAATCAAAAGAATAGGTGTTGCCAAAAGTTTTGGTAGCAAACATTCAGCCTATGGATCAGAAGGATTATCAACCCACCAAATCAGATGAGGAGCTCCTGAAGGATGCAAGATATGTTGTTAGCAGCAGGAAAAGAAAAACAAGAGATGTTGTTATGAATAGGAAAAGACACACAAGAGCTAGTAACAAATTCAGGCTGAGATCCAAAGCCCTACATAACCCAAGCTTGATGACAACAGTTATAGATGTGTAGATGCAATTTGAAGGGTTACAAACTGTAACTCCAATTGAAGAATATAGTGGGTTCAATACGCAAGAAAAGGGTAAATCTCCTTTAGAATAGAAAACAAGAACCTCCAAGAGAAGAAAATTCTAGAAGAGATCAGAAAAAAAAATGGCATTGCAAAAGAGATAGTCACTAGGAATACAAGGTCACAATAAGAAATTGATAGTAAAATATATTTATACAAGCTTGCAGAAACTGCAGCTCATATGGAAGAGAGGTAAAAGGATGTCCCAATGAAGTATCATTTTTCCTATTAGTTATATTTTGGAACAAATCAATTTTCAGAATGTTTTAGTCTTCACATAATTTTTCAAATATATTATTGTGCATTTTTTAAAAGGAAAAAGAGTGCTACCAGAAATTTTGGTAGCATTACAATTTTTTGCGTAGTTACAGGTTTTTACCGGAAGTTCCGGTAGTGTCTGTTTTGAATGATTTTTGACAGCTATCAGCAGAATTTTTGAGCTATTCCAAGGATGATAAGGAATCCTAATGATATGGAAATGTCAAGTTATGGTTGATAAGTGGTTTTGAGGTTGTTAAATGACAAATTTAATGAAGATACATGGGTTTTAAAGAACCAAGATCATGGAGAGAAAAATTAACAGAAAAGTAGGCAGGTTGCCAGTACACTCAACAACACAGTTCAAATAGTCTTTTTCTTCATATCAACATTTGTCATATTAGTTATATTTTGATAGGATATGTATTTAATATGTTATAACTCCTATGTAATGAGAGGAAGAGTGGATCCTTCTTTTTAGGTGAGATGAAGTTGGTGCCTCTCTCTATAAATATAATTTGTAAATACCATTTCAGGGTTGGATTTTGGTCAACCTGAAGACTTTTTCATAATAAAGAAAACTCCTTTTGTACTTCATGCTCGAGGAATTTTGTGTTTCAAGGACTATCTAATGTATGGCGTGTTTCTATTGTTGTTTTATTCATCTAATTTATGAGTTGCAGCAGCTAGCAAGTAAGATTAAGAGCAATGTTAGAGGATCTAATAGTTAATTATCTATTGTTCAGTCTTCTGCAAATCATCTACATGTCGTGTAGAGAATGCTAGTGAAGGTTTCATGAAGGGTTTATGAGATTATTTATGCATGTATTCTGATTTCTAAATGTTGTTTCCTTTACATAAAACATAGTTTATGTAAAGGCCATTTTTGTAGTTGTGTGACTGATTTAGGATATGTTTATTTCTTAGACTGAGTACCAACTATACGTCACCTTTCATCTGTCACAATATTCTCCCCTATACAACAAACTTGTCCATACAATTTATACTTGCCACAAATTTCCAAATGCATGAAGGTCCAAAAGAGTTGAAATCATTTCAAACTTTTTAAGAAGCCATCCCACCATCCAAAATATTTTTCTTTGAAATGAACTATGATGTGTAAGGCTTACTCCTTTGCATTCAAGGAGTGACTCCTTGCGCTAATAGAGGGGATTGACTATGAGGATACTTTTGCACCAAATGCAAGGTACTCATCTATTAGATCCATCCCTGCACTCTCAGCGTAGATTGGGTGGTAGATACATCATATGGATGTAAAGAAAACCTTTCTCAATGGAGTTATTGAGGAAGAAGTGTACTTTGAGCAACCAAAAGGTTTTGAGACTTTTGATAGGGAGTCGCATGTGTGCAAAATCAAGAGAGAACTGTATGGGTTGAAGCAAGCAACTCGTGCTTGGTACACCAAGATCGTAACTATTTCACCAGGTTGGGCTTCACAAAGAGTGAAGAAAATGTGAACCTATATCATATTGTGGTTGATGGTAAGATTTTTATTACTGTACTTTATGTTGATGATCTGATACTGATAGGTGATGAGAAGCTCATAAATTCTTGCAAAGAGGATCTTGCAAGAGAGTTTGAGATGAAGGTCATGGGGCGCTTGCACTATTTCCTTGGCTTGGAAATATGGAAAAAAGATGGGGAGATATTTGTATCTCAGGGAAAGTATGCCAAGGATATTATGAGGAAGTTCCACATGGAGGGTAGAAATCTCATGGAGACTCCTTTTGCAGGAAACTAGAGGAAGGAGGATGCTACTTCAAGTGAGGTAGTGGATTCTATTCTCTGTAGGAAGCTTGTGGGTTCACTTATGTATTTGGTGAGCACATGACCAAACATATACTACACAGTTAACTGGTCTAGTCAAGCTATGGTTAAGCCTACCAAGCTCTTTTGAAAGGTGGGGAAGCATGTTTTGAAATATCTCAGGGGCACTACAGAGTATGGATTATGGTACAAAAAAATAGAGGGAGTGAAGCTTCAAGGCTTCACTAATGCAGATTGGGCAGGCAGTCCATCAGACAGGAAGAGCACATTGGGGGGTATCTTCATTATAGGATCAACAACAGTTTCTTGGTATAACAGGAAACATAGATAAGTTTCACTCAATTAAACCAAGGCAAAGTACATGGAAGCTAGTCAGGCTGCATGCAAGGTAATCTGGATGAGAAAGATACATGTTATTTTGTTTGGTCATCAGATGGATCTGATGGTGATACATTGTGATAACCAGAGTTGCATAAAAATCTTGGTTAATACGGTATTTCATGACATTTCCAAGCATATTGATATCTGGTACCACCATCTCAGAGATTGTGTTCAGAGCTGCATTATGTTGTTGCAGTACATTTCCACATAGGATCAAGATGTAGACATCTCGACGAAGGCACTGTATAATAGAAAATTTTAATACCACAGAGGCATGATCGGGGTAGATGATAATCCATTTCTTGTTGAGGGAGTGTTGAAAATCAACAAGAAAATGTATGTCTAATTTATTTTTCCCTTAAATAAATTGGACAATAAATTGTAATCTTATCTCATAACAACTTGTATCAGTTAACTAAATTAGAAAGACTGAGTTAGCTCAATAATTTCGAGTTGAGGGTCAAAGGTGAGGCATGTAGAATTATTATATTATTTTGGGGGTCCAGTTGCAATTAATGCACTATTATGGTGTGAGTGTAATCAGTTAATTCAAATTAATTGAGTTAAAATTAGTTTAACTAGTTCTAACTCAGTGATGAGCTAGTGAGAGGTCCAGTGACTTAAATTAGATTTATTCACAAGTAGTGATGAATCATATAAATGAAAATTCACTATTATTAGCTGCATGCATTTCAATTCTGATGAAGACCCAGTTGAGACAAAGGTTAAAGGGAAGATACCTATAAGTTGTATTATTAGCAAAATACCTGGGTGCAGTTGTAAAGCTATAGGAATCCCATGATGGATTGCGCAATCAAGGAAGGTTGGAATTCATATTTAATAGGAATCTATTTCTCTATGAATTGCGTGAGCAAGGTAGGCTAGAGGAAGTCAAGGAATTGACTAAGTGTTTGTCCAATTTTTCCTAGATCAGTGTGAGACGATTGGTAGAGTGCAGGAGATTCTTGTGAGCAAGAATGCAATGTATTGTTTCATGATTCCTTGGCTTATTATACAATAGAGATAGAGGGGTTTTGAGCAGTTTCTTTACCCAAGAATATATTGTGTTGTGTGATTTATTTACGTCTTTCTCTTACTTGCATGTGATTGAGCGATCATATTTTATATTTCGAAAATATTGTAGAAGGATTCAATATCTTGTTTTATTTCATTACATGATCGGATTGAATCCATTGGTATAATTTCTACATGGAGGCCAAAGAAATATGTTAATGTGACTGGGTGATAAAAAATTAGGAATATCCACTCATGAGAATGAGATGATGGCCATATGTCATGGAGTTGATACTTGGCACCCCTACCCTGTTCGAAGGTGCTTTCATATCAAGGTCAACATCATGGTTTGAACTGTTTTGTGGGCCAAGGGATATCATCCATTTAGAAACACAAATAGGTCACTAATATGAATTGATATAATTAAGAGGTCATATATAAGAAAGGCCATGAGGTGTCTAATTTATGAAAACATTATGAGGAGAAAGGATTTCTCTCTTCGCCATGTCGTTACATTACCCTTATAGGACAATGCCACTTTTGAAGGAGAAGTTAATGTTAGGGTCCTACCCTCATCTACCTATTGAGTTTTGTAACTATGGTCAGTCTTCATAATGTATATTTTATCCTTGATGTATTTATATTTATTAATGTAATGCATGTTATTCATGTTAGAGTCAAAAGAAACAATATTTTTGAGTCGTGTCCTAATAAAATTTTAAAAAGACAAAATTTTGAATTTTTCGAAATTGAATTTGAGGATTCAAAATTAGTCAAGTCAACCCTCCTCCAAGCCAAGTTGGCCCAGGCATAAGAGACACCCATTTGATGCAAAAAATCACTATGTAAAGATATTTCAACCTCCTCCTTAAGGCAATAATTCGTTCTCTCTCAAGCAAGAATATTTTGGGCATCCAAGTGGAGGACAAGAAAGACAAGGCGAAATAAATAAGGAAGAATTGATATATTTCTCTATCTATCTAGCTCGCACGTGTGGAATATATATATATATATATATATATATATATATATATATATATATATCCAGTTCAAATAAGTTTTTGAGAAGTTGTAGTTGTAGCACTAGAATTTTCTGGGTTGTTGTAGGATCAAAATTATAGGTTTCTTTGTAGTTACTGGGAGGTTTATTTTTATACTAGGGAAGAAGAAGAAGGTTGAATTGATGGGGCATATTGAAGTCTTTACTTGGGGGTTGTTGACTAGGTTTGATGGTTTGAAATGTTGATAAACTTACCAATACTTATGCGATGAATACATAACCAAATTCTACACACAAAAATAATCGTAGAAGTGTAAATTCGGAGAACATAGATTTATTGAAGGTCAAGGTTGACATATTTTTTGACTAGAAGTATAGGTGTGTCTTTTGTTGAAAAGAATTATTTATCTATTGAAAATGTTGTTGGGATTTTCCCCAAAGTGGGTTTTCCCAGGGTAATCTTTTGTCCTCTTTATGCATTGTGATCTCTTTTGTCCTACTGTTCTTAGATGGTTGCTTTTTTTGAAGTCTAATTTCTTAATGATATAATGGAAAAATTAAATGAATATCAACATCATTAGAAGTGATTATCAATTTTCAAAAAGGTAGTTCTTGTATCTATTGTACTTGAAAAATCAACACTACTTACTTTGGGGGTAAAGGGAAACTTCCTTGAATAAGGCCCGACAGATAGTTGGTGGTTAGATACTTAATTTAAAAGGGTCATATCTATTTAATATGACCTACAAGATGGTTGGCACCCATCAATGATGGGACCACAAGTAGTTACAGTTTTTCTATTAAGAATCTATTTATAGAGCTCAAACTATATGTAATGTTTTCTCAAGTTTTTATTTTTTTTGGAGTTTTTCTCATTAGAGGCTACCCCCTCAGATAGGCCTTTAAAATCTACCATCTCTTTTGAAAATAATCACTAAAAGGGTTATATTTTTTAGGTTTTTTCTCAATGTCTCTTGAATATATATATATTTTTTACATTTATATTTCTCCGAATAACTTGTTCATGAATTGAATTTAAGGGTTAAGGATCACAACAAACACACTTGTCTATGTAAACTTGTTTAATACCAAAACCATCCATGAATACGGGGAAGCATCCCATCGATTTTTTTATGAGTGTAGCTCAACTTGTTGTCACCAATGTTGCTAGGAATTTTTCCAATTCCATGCCAACAGGTGTTTGAATAAAATCCCCTTGGATGAGGTGCACTAATTTATGTCAATGGTTTTCCAAGGGAAGCCATCAACAAATGTGGGGAAGCGTCCCTTAGGTTTATGTGTGATTCTTCCCTTGGAATGTGTGTGCATTTGTGTGTTTTGTAGCCAAAACATGATTCATGTTGTCGCTTAGGTGGCATGTATGATATAGTGCAAGTATCCTATATGTTGTAGTGCAGGGGGAGTTGGTTATGTAAGCCATGTCGGCATGAAATCCCAAGAGGTACGAGAATTGTAATACCAATTTAGACCATCATGTGAGATGGAATTGCAATAACCATAGAGGCATTGTCAATAAGTGCAACATTCTATTAGAATTTTCTATTATGATAACTAAAGAAGCATTGCAAGTGCATGTAAGTATGGTCCATCCATTTTTTAAGACATGGATCTCCCCATTGTCGATAAATCCATTAGAAGTTGGATGTGATGATGAAAATACTCCATGGATGGATCCTCCTCTCATCTTGAAAGCTACAAGAAGTTGGTAGCGACCATGTTTACGACTGGGAACTTATGTCCCAATCATGAAAAGAGTTGTCTTTTTTTTTTGACACCCCAACCTTCATGTGGAGGAGGGTTTACCAAATAATTTTATCTAATACATGGATTTTTTTTTAGCTATTAGACTTTCAGAACCTAGCAATTGGTATTTGATTCCCAACAATCAATAAGAGGAATGAATGCACAATTAGATTCCTAAATTGTAAAAATATAGCAGGAGAAAAATTACTTGATCTAAATCACACACGCATAACAAATTCCTGCCCAATAACCATTTATTCATTAATAAATTAATCATGAAACTTACTTGGGCTCCAGTAATAGGGATAAAGGCATATCAGAAAAAATACAATACTGATCACCAACCTCGCTGCAATTTCTCGGACCCAACACATGATCACTGAGAAGCCTCCCCCAATATTGCGCTAATGTTATGTGTCTTAGCACCTCACATTTGGCTCAATTTACAAATTTCTTAGGCTAATATTAACAAAAAATATTAGGACGTCAAGTTAACTAAATATAAGTGAAATTACTTTAGTTAACTATCTCGTCTTTAGCTTTCTCTATTTTAACTCAAGTACATTTCATAAATTTAGCTTACTTTACATGCACATCACATCAACATGCGTGTAACTCACTTCCACACTCTACATGTTGAATGAAATCTCCTAAGGAGGCAAATCAAGGTCCTTATACTCAAGACAAAAGACTAGAAGTACCTTCCATCCTATAAAGCTCAACACTCCCTCTTAGCGAGGGAGGTACTTCTGGAACAACATCCTCCACTTGGATCTATCTCCAAGTCCATCTCAACACCTGAAGATCCTCCCTATGACATTGAAGTCTATCCTGCTACCTGATCTAAAACTTGAGCTGCGAACCTATCACATCCAACCATGCTCCTAGGATCCTGCTCCTAAGCTTCCATCAACATCAAATCATACCAATGGAGGATCCTAAAAGTACATGAAGAACCACTCTTCCGCACCACCTACTCCCTCTCAAAAATTGACACTGAACTCATCTCAAAGATAATATAACAACCTCACCCCACATCTACCCAAGTAACCAACTAACTGGGGTAAACATGTGACGAGAGGCTACTACGATCAGATTCAACCTCCTTGGTGACCTTAAGGAAGTGGAATCGACATAAACACATCATACAGACCTTCCACATCAACAAAAATACTCCTAGGAACCATCCCAATCACTCAAGGAACTAGCCCTTGGGCCCCACTGATTTTTTAACCCACTTAAGTCCCAGACACTCCCACGGTATAAGCATGGGTGCGTATAGGAGGTTTTGGATGCTCCCATGGCATAGGCATGCCTGCGACCATGGACTCAATTTCTCAGTCCTTTGCCTATGTCCATGAGATTTAAGGTACTTTTTCAAGTCTAGAGCCTAGGTCACTACCCATAACTCAATGACAAGTTCAGAAATGAAATAACACAGCAAAATAATGGTGAAAAATCAAATACTAGAAAAAGGACATGACTGGACCCCTACTAGCCATGACATGAATTTTGTAAAACATGTCACAAATATGTAATATACAGGTTTAAATAACATATATGAACATAGGGGTCTCATACTTATCTAAGAATCGCTAATAAGCATTGTTCCCTTACATCATTATTTGCAGTTCATCTATTAGGTCATAGATAAATTGTTTATTTGTTTACAAATAAAACCATAAGGAGAGGCATACATTATCACTGTTAGAATACATGCTCATAACTAGCAAAATAACAACAAAAATATCAACAATACATCAGCCATAGGATCCACATATAAACCAATACATTTACACATCAAATTCCAAGGAAATGAACTTCTCATTAATGAATGTACAAAACCAACTAGGGATGGGACTACCACGTTCCACCCGACCATATATTAGTTAAGACAAATATCTCTCCAGCCAATCACCCCTGTGCCATATTCAAAGCATGAATGTGGGACTCATAACCAACCAAAAGAACCAAAAAAGAATGGATGCTACCAGAGTTCTCCACCTACAATGTGAGGAATTTTACTTCCTCCTAGTATCTCAGGATTTACTGTAATCCATAGTATTATCCAGGGATCACTAGGCCCTACAGTAAAACCCACTCTCTAGGATTTACCGTACATCTCATCTTCGGACTATTAGTCCCAACATAGAGAAATCCACCTCTTGGCTTGACCGTATATCCTGCCATTCAATGACAAGGATTTCTAGGCCCACCGAGACACACAGTTCTGGCTTTACCACATCCCACAATTTGGTTCAGGGGTTACTAGGCTAGTGGATTTACTGTAATCCACAATCTGGTTTGGGGATCACTAGGCCATGTGTTTGTCATTTTGAAGATCCACCTCACTCAGCTTCGAATCCATCTAACAAACCAACTCAGCCAAACATGAGAACCCATCTCATCAAGGCTATCCGGAAATGGCAAGGCTAGGCTGAAAATACTGTCACACCTAGAAAAACCCATGCAATGGCAAAAAATAACCTCATGCAATACCATGCATTCCAAATCTAGCAAGGAAATCACACATGCAAATCAATATCTACAAAGAATTATGTTGTTGTGCTAGATCTTGCTCTTCCTTGCTTTATCCTTCCTTCTTCTTGCCTTCTTTTCCTTTCTTGATCCAATGCCAAAGTTTTCAAAGAAACTATAAGTGTCCAAGAGAGATAGAGAGAGTGAATAAAATGAGAGACATACGTGTGAGAAAAATATTTCCAGCTGATCCTTATTAGCATTTTTATCAATGAGGCCTCTATTTTCTTCAATTTCCATTTGTTTCCTTCATTTTCCTCCTCAGATGCAACCTGTGACCTTTAAGCTTCATTTTCTCCTATTTTCCATTATTTTCATAAATAAATGTGCCAAAAATGCCTTTTTGTCTTTCCAAATCCTTTGCCATTTCCAATTTCCTTTAGCCATAATAACCGAAATGAACACCCTCTAAGATGTTTTTCCCAACATTCAGCTTGGAATAAGTATCCCATCAACCATGGTCTTATATTTTTTCATGTATTTTTAGCGAGGGATGTTATAGAACCCTTCCCCTTGGGGGAACACCATCCTCGGTGTTTAATGACACCTACATACATACCAACAAACTGCTAAACACAAAAAATATTGCCTATGGAGCTTTATAACATAGATCGTTATAGTATTTACAATGACCATCATTGAAAACATGACAAACATACTGTGCACTGGAACTTTATATCACAACTCATTACAGTATTTACAATGAAAACCATATATACAACCATACTGTATATGGATCTTTATAAATCCAACTCGATACAATATTTACAATAATATACACATATGCACATTTTATCAACCCGCAAATAAAAATATACAATGTTTGCATCCACAACAAGGGAATCCAGAGGATCACACCTCCACCCTCAAAGTAATATCAAGATTCACCTCCTTGCCAGGAAGTCCAGAATCCACTTCCAAAATCAAAGCTGCATCTAATTTACAGCGTTACAATCTCGTGCTAATATACCCTCAGTGAACAATTTCCAGCTCATTGTTTGAGGGCACACTACCAATGTGCATCTGATTCCATCTGGAAATGCTAATGACTAGAAAAATCCATCCCTGAACATCCCTTCTCTGCTACACAGTACCTCAGGAAATTTGGTCACCCCCTTCCGTGCAATCACACACCTTCCAAGTTCTACTAGCACCCCCATCCCAGGCAGTCCATCCGTTAGCAAGGCTTCCTCGCATGAGAAGATACAAAAATCAAGTCATGTCCCTACCTCGAAACCATCATACCAGTCATAGCATGCTCATGGTAATCAATGGAAACTATTGGGTACCAGTGTCCCACAATGGCCCTGCTCCTAAAATTCTTTACCAATGTACAGATGCCTGTCTCATTTATTTTTGTTGTTGTTGCTAATTATTTTAATCAGTTTCAACCACCCAACCGAGAATTTACGCGCTTCCTGTACCAAGCACATAACTTCCATTAGATTCAAAATAAATTGAAATAAATTTACATCATACCTCATTGGTAGCTTGTCAATAGGGTACACTTGCAATTCTGTTCACTTCCTCTCACAAGTCATACTAGTTGTTTGATCAAATCATTATGTATAAAAATATCACATATGGCTAGCTCAAAACAAAACCATCATAGGACAAAATCATGAATCACATGTAATCATCATAAACCATAATCATAAATCACATGTAACCATCATAAGTCAGAATCATAGATCACATGCATAATAGAACTGAAATAAAATATTGATACTTATCCTTCAATCGGTCCTTAATTTTTCCTTTGTTCTTTTTGTACACACACCGGATCAGTTTCCACACCCGGCAAACACCCAATGCCCTTGCTTCTCTTTAATCAAGTACACATACACATAGTGTACATCAAAACACATACATACACACATGACATACAACAACATACAATACACGCACCCACACCAGCATATGACACATAGACCTACACCCGGTGTACGATACAACACAATACATATACATATAAAAAGTACAACACAACAAATATACATATCACGATACCATGACTACACCATTTACATACATAGTACCGCATTCCTGCAACACAACATGTATGACATGTACACAATACAACATGTATACCAGTACCATATGCAAATGTACACATTACCACATGTACACAACATGTGCACAACATCACATGTACACAACACCACCTACACAATGTGTACACAACGTCAAACCTACACCGCACCACATGTACAATGTATAAAAAGACCACATGTACACAAAACAACATGCATGACATGTACATGACACCACATGTACACAATGCCACATGAACGACATGTAGACTGTACCACCTGCACACAAAACCACACGTACAACATGTGCACAACACCACATGCACAAAGCACCATATGTACAATCATGCACACAACACCAAATGTACATATCACCATAAGTACAAATTTCACACAATACCATGCATACATATAATTGCATATACAACATGTACATAACAACATATGTACACAACAATGCATATCCAATGTGCACACAATACGACATGCACACAACACCGCATTTCCAACATGTACATAACACCATCTATACCTAACACTACATAATAATTATACACACAACACCATATATATAACATACATACAATCATCATATGTACACAATACTACATATGTTACATGTATACGTGACCATAGGTACAAACACTAAATATGCAACATGCACAACATATACATAATAGTAGTACTGCACATCCATAGAACACACACTAACCCCCACAAACAAACTTGCTTCTAGTGTCTTTCCACTATCCATGCTTATCCTAGCATGCCACATATCACACTACTTTCACTTCGTTGATGTACCCCTCAACATTACCTATCCATAACATAAACATAGGCATAGTATACACATATAATACCAATTTATGTCCACATGATACTGACCTCATAAATATGTCAGGGTTACTCTTCCCACTTGATTCCTCATAAGATCAAGAACCTATTCATGCCATTCACCTGCATAAGAAATTTCCTCCATAAGAATGATCCTTGAAGCCCTGTCATATAGTGACATAGATACATATATACATAAATACATAAATATGTTGATTTCTATATATCTTTGGAGATACTCCAAGCCCTAGTGTTCGAGGGTTGGAGGTCAAAGCGCCAAAAATGGGCTTGTGGTCTTGAGATCCAAACTTTGGGGTTTTGCACCCATCAATGTTTGGGACAAAACCATAACGAATATGTTATCACTACGCCAGATATCTAAGGCTGAGAAAGAGTCCAAATAGAGGTAACCACAAACCAATCTTTTAGCTTGGTAGCTAGCCCTACCAAACCAGAGAGGGATCTCTCCACAAAATCATATCCAAGAGGGCTGGATGAATTAGGGTTTTAGGCTAGGTATGAGTACAGGGGTTTGTTTGTTTGAATTGGTTTGCTGGATGAGGATTATGTCAAAGAGGCCAGGTTGGGGAAAATAATATTAGGGTAGCAGAGATTAAATGAGGCAAGGTAGGTAGGAAGGCTAACATTTTAGGGTTTCAGGGTGAGATGGATCAGACTGATGAGGAGCTAGAAAGAGAAAGGAAAAGCATGTATTCTTTCTAAACTGAAGAAATGAGACAAACTATGAGGATTTTCCCAAAACAGAGCATGAGAGATGTATTATGCTTATCAACTCGAAAACCAACATATAATAGAAATTAAATGGATCATGAATATAAAATATTCATACATATGTGACATAAGAAGAAACTATGCTAAATTTCCATACCATAGGTTTCCCAAATAAATAACTGCAACTCTTTCATTAATTTCTTGCCAAATACTGAATACACTAGAGTCTCTGATCAATGCATCAACATAAAACTATCTCCAACCTCTGAAAATGAGTCAAAAAGTACAAGATATAGACCTCAAACAACCTCTCCCAACCTCAGGGGTCGAATCCCTAAGTTGAGAAGATATTCCACCAAAAATTGCGCTGAATACCTAGAGTGTAGGGAGGTCAAACTGACTCATCCCTCACTTTTTGCAAACTGATTCATTACATGTCATCAAAAATTTTCACCTAATGTATTTACTCCTAGGTAATTCAACCACATCATAATTAATTTTACATTCATGATTTACATTGGTAAAAATCCCATTGACCATGGTCAAACTGGAAAAAAATTTGGAAATTGAGAAATATCAGCAAACTGAGAAGATGTGTCAAAAGCGCAATGCCAATGTCCTACACAAAATGAAAAATTCAACTCCATTTTTTAGGGGTTCTAGGTTTCAAAATTGAGCTCAGAATAGCTCATTGGAAATCCTGCCCTGTCTAGTTTCCAAATATGTGCCTAGTTTCTAGAAAGGTCATCTTTTAGAGTTTTTTAACCTTTAGACCACCTCGTTGACCCAAACAAGTTTTATAAAGTGGTTTTTCTGACTGCATTTGGCCTTATGAATCCAATTTTCATTTTAGTTTCTCCATTGGAGGTCCCTACGAAAAACGTAGCGCCTAGGGCGCTATGATTTTGCCAGTTTGACTGTGTCAAATTACCAAAAACTCAAAAATTTCCAAAATTTTCAAAATTTGCCCAAATTTCTTCAATTTGTTTTGCTATGGGATGATGATGAGGTGTAATAGGCTATGAGAGATGCCTCAGAAATAATATCAAGCTTGTCACCTTCATTTTTCTTGGTTAGGGCTTCAAGTCTTGATTTGGCCCTTTTGAGCTTTGAGCTTGCAATTTGGTTTTTCTTGAAGTAGTGCATGGCCCTCTTTCTCAATCTGTCATTGTCTTTGTTTGCCTTCTACAGGAGATTCTCAAGATGCAAGTTGTCCCTATCAAGCCATTGCTCCTGGTTCTCATTGACAATGATGAGAAAATGTTCATTGAATGTAGGCTCATTAGCAAGCTCAACCTCCTTTTGCTTCTCTAGTTCTAGGATTATTTTCAGCCCTCTAGTCCTAGGTCTTCTTCTTGGCACTTGTTCTTCTACCTCATTGGTTTCATCATATATTTCATAGGCCTCATCAAGCAAGGCATTTTCCTTATTTTCTTCTTTTTCCTTGAGAAGCTGAATCTCCATGATGGCCTGCTTGGTCTTGAGTTGTTCATTTTCTTGCTCATAGTATGCAATGAAAAACTTAGATCTCTCTAAGTTGAGATGAAGCTCCCTGAGTTGAGCATATTTCTGCTTGATAATCATTTTTGAGGCTTCATCATCATGCACATCATCTAAATCAAGAAGGTCATAATCAATCTCTATTTCATGGAGGTCATCCTCATCATGAATGACTGCCTCATGTACATCTTCCTTTGCCATATTTTCTTTGTGCTTATGTACCTGCTTTTTTGGTGAAGAAAGCAAGGCCCCTCCCACAATCTGTGGGGAAAAAACATGCCTATGCCCTATTTTATATGTCTTTTCCACTATGCACATTTCAGTCTCTTTAGGCTTGATAATCTCAACTCTTCTAGGTGACTCATGTTGCTCATTAAATGGTGGTGATGGTGATGGAGTATGTGAAGTAGAATGAGGTGATGAGATGGTGGGCACTGTGGGTGTTGGCTTGAGGGGTCCTCACTTGGGTTCAGATTTAAGGTTTGCCAACAAACCCCTATACTACTGGCCCTTTCGGAAATGACCTACTTTCGCAGGCCAAGGTCTCACCCGAAGTAGTATGGGTGGGTGTTAGAACTAGGTTTCTGCACCCTAGGAGAAAGTGGGTAATTAGGGCAGTCCCATTGAGATCTATCAGGTTCACACATAAACAAGCTTATTACCGAGCCGTTAACAGTATAAAAACATGTAAACATAAACAAAGCTACTATTATTAAGCAGATCTCAGCAACACCTTCGCATCCACTTGCGCATCAGTAATTATCACCACAGAATAACACAATCGCAGTGAATCATACATCGCAGATACAATCGCAAATTATTCAAATAACGTAGAGGTACTTCAGTAATAAACACAACCAGTTCAGATAGCATAGAGATACTTCAATAGATTCCATGTTCATTAACATCTAAAACCCAGTTACAAACCCAAGTCACAACCTGCGCACACAGCCAGCGGGGTCTGCACACAGCAGGACTGAGGATCTCCATGCACACAGCTAGCAGGAGTCCTTACCCAAAACTACCCAAAACAGATATCAACAGTTTGTACGTAGCATCAATCTTACTTACCTCTAAACTCAAACTATCTATCTATTTATATAATCATAGCCTGCGCTATCTTGAGGTCTGCAAACTATGGTTTACGGACTCTAGGTATACCCTTTGACCCATTACAATACATTGGGGGCTTTGACCCGCCCCAAAGCCCCTGCGCAAGACCAATTACTACAAAAATATACAAAAAACACAGCATTGGAACATATCAAAACACATCTAGGGGACCCTGTACCAACAGGACCCCAACACAATCTCGTGACTCGTCGCAATTCATAGCAGCCATGGGGTTTGCATCTTTGCCTGGATCTGCTTGATTGAATCGACCAGAGGGGAAAACACTCCTTCGCTTTGCACGACAACTTTCTACACAATGTCCACCAACTTCTGCGTAGTTGGGCCTTTAGTGGCAATGGTGACACTCTCCAGAGTCTGATTCAACTATTTGACCACAACATCCAAGTCTTGAGATATCTTGAGGGCTTCATTGGCCCATAGCTTGAGGTGGTCACTCAGAACCTTCTTCTTGTGGCAAAGCCCTTCCAGGTCATCTTTGAGCACATGGCTGGCTCGCAGACGTGCCAAGCGTTGAGCGGGGATCAGAGTGGGCATTGTAGCCTCCAGTTGCTCAAATTATTCTTCCTTTTGGCATAGTTCTTGGGTAAATTCAAGCAGGAGAGGGTGACGCTGCACCTTAGAACACAGTTGCATAGCTGTCTCAAGAAATTCAGTTCCCTAAGAAATATGAGCTGTAATGGTGTTCATAGCTTCTATGACCAGCGCAGCTCTCAGCGTGCGTACCTCAGGAGGATTTTCCGGCTACAACTTAGCTTGTAACACAGCAATCTATTGTTCCATCTCGGTCTTAGCATTTTGGATCTCAATCCAAGAAGCTTTGAGGGTTGCGACGAGTCCCTCAATCTTGGCCTGGGGGGGTGGAAGAGGTTGGGATGTCTTCAATCACATCTGCGTAGAGTCTGTTGATCAGACACTCCAACTCGGTCTGCTGTGCGATGGCAAGGATGCACATGACATGTGCATGGGATGCCTCAGTAGTCTTTTCTATGATTGTCTGCTCAACTGTACTTAGCTGCTACTACACCCAGATGTCTATATGATGGATTTCATCAAAGAGGGATGTGTGGAGAACCTGCAGCGGCTCGTGCGGAAGCCGGGCCAAGTCCAGATGTACTTTTGCATAGGCCTGGACTTGCCCACATAAGGCAGGCGGACTCAGAGTGATTTTTGTGCCTGGCAGGGAGCAGAGGCAGCTCTGGGTTATAGAGATAAACTCAGTGGTGGTCACTGGAGGCAGCCTCACTTGAACCATGCTCATTTGTAGGGTATCGACCTTGAGCTAAAGAGCTTGGAGCTAAAACTGTAATGCAGTGACTGCGGCCTTCTGTTGTTCTTCCAAGGCAAGCCATTTGTCTTCTGAAGCGAGGATGACCGCATCTGTGATTTGCTCCAAATATTCCTCAGTTAAGGTAACCTCAAGCTCCCTACCAAGCCTCATATCTCGCCATTTCATTTTTTGGCCCGTGAGAGGTTTGGCTATCTGTTTCATGCCATGTGGGGAACTAGCACCCTGCGAATCCAGACCGCCAGTTTCCATGTCCTGCTACAATTCCTACTCCACGCCCTGTGCTGCATCTCGGGTAACCTTCGTCCTTGTGGAACCTTATGGGCCACGACCTTCTAAATTATTGGTAGTACCAGCAGTGTCAGCCATCGCTGATTTGAAACCCAATTTCCAGTGCGGTGGCCAAGTAGTGATGAGCCGATTGATTTCCTCATCGGTGACCATGTAAGGCAGCGAAATCCAAGCTGGATCCTTATGGCCTCGGATCTACATGTTGTGCATCATAACCTGGAATGCTGCGATGCTCTTATATTTTTCGTAGATCGTCGGTGATAAGAGTTGTCAGGAGTGAATTGCTGTTGCGAGTGTGCTCTGAAAAAATATGCAAAATACTTTCTTTTCCTTAATACGGTGCTCATCCTTTGAATCCCATAAATTTGGGTATTGCGTCCCTTCACACATGTCTGGTTCAAGCTCAGGGAGGACCAATCTTTTAGGGGCTTCCCACGTGACCAATGCAATTAGGAGCAACAACCAAGAGTAACAGAACGCCCTCTCATGATCCTAGGCCTTACGCACATTTTCCAAAAACTTGTTGCAGAGGAACTGCGCCCAGTTAAAGCAGACCCCCTTTTTACAGTGGTTAGCAAGCCAAATCACATAGTCAACGATAGTCGTAGCCTGGCACTTGCACATCAATTTACAAGCCAACAAAAAGGTACCCATGTGAACTCCAGGGTCGTTAATGGTGTTTATTATGAATGCTTTGGTGTTTTTCTCAACATGGTAGTCTTCTCGCACCTTGTCGACGATTTGTTGCTCGTACTTCTTGCTGACGTGCTCCATGGGATTTGGCCCCTCCATGGGGAGACCATTTATGTGGTGAATTAGTGTGACATCGATGGGAATTTGGTCCTGGATCCACAAGCTACTGTCATTGATCAGGGCTAGCATTTGTCACACAACTTGGTCAGTTACATTGTATTGGCCAAAGTGAGGTATCCGCAACAAGTTTAGTAATCCAGATCCTTCTAACCCATGCACCCATGGCATTGGTACGACCCTTAGCACATCATCCTCTAGTACTCTTTTGAGATACAACTCAGGTGCTAATTCTGGGAAGGCCTTAAGGTTGGCAAAATCATGATCATGGAACTTAATTGAGGAGAGCTTGCCGAATGCTTCTCCAATTATGGGGATTTCACCCAGAATTAGTGGCATTTGAAAATAGGAGTGTAGACCCTCAAGATTCTTGGGCATGCACACTGAGGGCCTTCGGGGTTGAACATAGGGCGGTAGCCAGGTGATTGGGGTAGAAAGCCGAGCTTCTTCTTGAGCGTATAGAGGTCGCTTCACTAGGTTGGGCGAGCGTGCCTTAAGCACCATTCGGGGAGACTGCATGTTCCAAGGGGAGGTGCGCGACTTCCCCCCGACCCATTTCGTAGCCCTCCCCTGCCCTCGCTCCTGACCTTTCCCCTTACTCTTCTTTTTCTCCACCTACTTCCCCTTGGTTGGTGTGGACAGGACTTCTTCGACTTCAGGGGTGATCTCCAATACTTCATCAGATGCTCTCTCAGTAGAGTCCATAGTCTGTGATGATTCAGCAGGATTGGTCATAGTCATTCTCGCTCAGAAGACGAACTAGGGGTTGCTACTATCGGAGGGGCTAGCACGCCCAGGCATGAACATAGCACAATAGTTATGGAAATTTGCAAGGAAAAATATGTTTAGGACATGCGAAACCCAATTCTAAGCTGCTGTCCTCAATTTATAGCTTTGAATAGTGAACAACGATCGAATGAAACTTAGCTGAAACCTACCATCAAGGAAACAGTAAAAAATATTCAAAAATCGCCGCATTAATTGCCTACTGCCCACTCCTTCCAACGGTAAAGTTGGCCTTTTACCCAGCGGTACTATTCCAATGGCTAGTTTTTGCAACTGTGCATTACCCCTATGCTCCCTGTGCACCTTCCCAGGCTCCCTGACTTGCAATTGACCCCTGCGCGTATAACGGGTCTGCCTGTGTTTTTCCTCTTGCCTACGTGTATCCATCCCAATATAGCTACTCCAACCATATAGTCATTTGGTCTGCGCCAAGTTGGTCCAGTATGGTTTGAGATGGCTGCCATTAACATATCCGGGCAGGGAGTCCCTGTGCAGCGTAGCCAATTTCACTACACCGCCATTCGTAATTTTTGTTACGATATAAGGTCCCAACCAATGTTGGCGAAATTTCCTTGGGTGGTGCACAAGCTGGCTGTCATATAATAATACTAGCTCATCTTCTTTAAACGACTTCTGCCAGATGTGCCTATTGTGCTAGGATTTTTCCTGGGCCTTCTGAACTTGTTGATGAAAGTTAGCAATGAATTGGGCTTCTACCAAGGCGACTAGCTATGCTAAGTGTTCCTCCATGATATCGGGCTCCGCCATGTTCATAAAGGTTGCGATGCACAAGCTAGGAATGATATAATCCATGGGAATAATGGCCTCCTTTCCATAAACCATACGAAACGGTGTTTTCCCAGTCAATTTCTTGCGCGTGGTCTGATAGGCCCAAAGGACTGACAGGATGCACACATCCCAATCGCTTCGCTCGACATTACAAAACTTGGTAAGCGCTCGTTCCAAAATTTTATTAAAATCTTCTACCATTCCATTTTCCTGCGGGTGATATGGGGTACTTTTTGCATGGTGGATTCGAAATTCTTCAGTCAAAGCTTGTATTGTGTCATTAATGAAATGCGTACCTCTATCGCTCATCAAGATCTTTGGACATCCAAACCTGGTTAGAATGATCTAAAAAAATAAGTGCGCAGTGGTATCTACAGTACAATATTTCAGAGCTTGCGCTTCCACCCATTTGGTTACATAATCATTTGCAGTGATGATGTAGCGGGCACCTGTCTTCTTACCTGGTGGGTTGATGGGCCCAACGAAGTCTATTGCCCATTTATCAAACGTCTGCAGGGCCATCTATGGTTGTAAGGGAAATGCATCCCTGCGCGTTGGTCTTCCTATCCTTTGGCATGTGTCCTAGGCTTTGCAATAGTCGTAAGAGTCACTATGCAGTGTGGGCCACCACAGCCCTGTTGAATTCTTAGTTGAACTGAGAGGGGGGGTGAATCAATTCAATACATACATGAGCTTTTTAAATTTTCATCAGCTTATTTACAGCTTACTTTTGTATTCAACCTTAGTATATGAACAGTCTTAATATGTTGCAGCAAGTATTAAATTAATGTGACATTAAACTTATTATGAGAGTAGTAAACATTAAGCAGATTTGATAAATCATCTCAGCACACAGGCAACACAGATAGAGACAACAGATATAAGTGGAAACCCATAAAGGGAGAAAACCACATCTTATTATTGTTGTGATGCAAAGGCAAGCTCCAACTCCCTCTCACCACTTTTTTTCTGCAGGCACCAACCTACAAGAGGCTCTAACCTCAATTCTGCAAGCTACAACTTGCAAGGAAGCTCCAACTCCCTTCAATTTTTCTGCAGGCACCAACCTATAGGAGGCTCCAACCTCAGTCAGCTACAACTGACAGCTAACAAGCTTCAACTTGATAGGGAAGCTCCAACTCCCTCAATTTATCACAAGAAGTGTTTGCTGATTTACCTCAGATATAAGCTCTGTTCTGTAGCATCTCTTTCTGCTCCTCTCTTCCTTATCTTCTTTGCCTCAATCTTCTATACTTTTCATTCTCTATCCTTACTCTCTCTAACCTCTCTATGCATATCAAGATGATATTACTTATAGAGAATTCCTGATGAATGTTTTTATTCCTCAAGGAATTCGAAATGGATAGCCATACCTCTTAGTCTTCTACCTTCTCATTTCTTTTCGGCTCACTCAGAAAAATATAACTGTAGGTACCAATTTAACACTACAGTGGGAGTTTGTTCTCTTTCGGAGACTTTCCAATCCTTCACAACAATATAAATTAAAATCATTTACATTCAATTACAATGAAAACTCCAACTCACTCATTCAACCTCTTAGCTAGCTGTGCATTTGTCTTTTCTTTGACTGTGTCTTTGTCACTTTCGGCTCTGTTTGTTTCCTTATTCACCGTCGCAGGGTAACGGTCGTATGCCATACCTTTGTAACTGTGATTTTTATATCAACGCTTTTCATGCATATATATATATCACGTAATTTCAACTCTCGGCATACTTATACAAAGTTTTAACATACAAACTGCCTTATTAATACAACTTAAATCAATCCTAGGCGTAGTAGTAAATTCCTGTTTAACATATAAAATGCCCTTTCAGGCCCACTTGCCACGCTTTCCGATGTGATATATTTCTCCACGACTTCTTCTGATTGCGATTGATCGCAATCGCAATTTCCATTTGATATGTTCCACTGCTCAGCCTTCGTGCCGATGCGATGGCCCCACACTGCATATATATATATATATATATATATTGGTTCATATATATTCTCTTCCTGTTTTACTTTCCAATCGCATTATGTATTGGCCGATTTATATTCATATTTTGTGATCAAATGTTGTAAAACCTTAGATAAGCCTTTGGTCTTATATTATGATCCAATCCACAATAAATCGAATCACAAACTCTAATATTTGAAAGGATCGGGCCCCACAGCGATCATTTGAATCTAATGTTTGTTTCTCCGATGCGATGAGTCTCCTCCAGAGATTTCCGATTGCGATTGATCGCAATCGTAAACTTCATAACCTGTTCCGCTATGTCGGCTTGTTCCGATTGCGATTACTCTGATGTGATGCGATACTACGATTGAGATTAATCGCAATCGCAACTTTTAGTTTCAAGTCCCACTGCCCTACTTTCACTCCAATGTGATTAATCACAACTTGAATACTCCTGATGCAATTGATGTATTATCCCTTGACTGCTTTCGATTGCGATTGATTGCAATCGCAACTCCCAGTTGCATGTTCCGATATATTTATACTCCGATGCTCCGATTCTCTGATGCGATTAGGCCGAAATTCAAACACATATCAATTATGGTTCATTGATCCATCAGGTCTGGACTTTCATCGCAATTGCAACTATTTGTTTACATGTTCCGCTGCACAATTTTTCTTCGATGTGATTGGGAAAGGGTCCCACCTTATGGTACTTTGGTTCTTTCGATCATTAAGTGCTCCACTTATATAAAGCACCGCATATATATATGTTTTCGCTTCCGCCTTTAGTGTGACCTCTAGCTGGGTAATGATTCTCAGAATAGGATTTATATATGTATACATTGCCGCTTGGGTTAATATTCCTGGGATTATGTTTATGTATCCTCCCGCCTGGGTTACGATTCTCGGAATGAGGTTTATATATATATACTTTGCCGCTTGGTTCATGATTCTCGAAATTATATATATATATATATATATATACTCTAGCTTGGGTAACGGTTCCCGAAATTATGTTTATGTATCCTCCCGCCTGGGTTACGATTCCTAGAATGAGGTTTATATATATATAATTTGTCACTTGTTTCACGATTCTAGAAATTATATATATATCCTCTGGCTTGGGTAACGGTTCTCGGAATTTATGTTTAGTGTATCCTCCGGCTGGGGTAATGATTCTCGGAATTTTATGTAGAAAAATTGCTCTGCCTCTGCCTCTGCCTCTGCTGTGATAACGGTTCTGCCTCTGCCTATGCCTCTGATAACGACTCTGCCTCTGCTGTGATAACGGCTCTGCCTTTGCCTCTGATAATGGCTCTGCCTCTATATTCATTGCCTCTGCCTCTACCTTAGCTATACCTCTGCTGCTCGATCTCTGCCTTTGCCTTCGCTGTAAATTTTACCTGTTGTCTTATGCTGCTGTTTTTTACCTATCTCTGCATCTGATGCCTTCTTTGTCTGTCTCTATCTTTTCTGCCTCTATTTCCATCAATGAAAACATTTCCAACAAGCCTCACTCTTAAGATCTTCTGTTCCGTTGCTTTTATTGCGTAGTGGCCTCCTGCTACGCCTCCGTGGGCTTTTGCTAAAATGGCTTGTCTTTCATGCTCCAGAATGTATCTTCGTAGTACCTCATCAGCTCCCAGCTTATACAAGTGGCCCGCTATGATGGTAAAGTCTGCTGCGCGGGTTAACAAATCTTTTTTCTGTTGTATCAAATATGCTGCAGGTGCCATCCCCGTAGTTAATAATTGAATAATATCAAAAAAGTGCGCATAAACCACCTTAATATCAAATAGTTGCACATTCAATCCTTCCTCTAGGTTGGTCGGTTCGTCACCACTCTCGATTCGAGACAAGTGATCTAGTCCAGCATTTAGTTTCCCTGGCTTCAAAATTATCTCAAAGTCATATTCTTGGAATAGTAGTAACCATCGGTAAATCTCGCCCCCCAACACAGGTTTATTGACTATGTACTTCAAAGCTAAGTGATCCGTGAAAATATTGAAGTGCCCTCCCAGCAGATAGTGCCGGTATTTCTGCAAGGCATACACCATTTCCAGTCCCTCGTGCTCAATAGTGGAGTATTTATGCTCCGCGCTAGAGAGTTTTCTACTAGCAAACATAACTGGGTGGTCAAGGTCCCCCTCCTCAAGCTGTGTAAGGAAAGCTCCGAGGGAAATCCCTAAAGCATCCACATGGACATGGAAAATCCTCGCCCAATCAGGAATATGAGGATAGGTGCAGAGACCATATTTTCCTTGAGTAGCTGAAAACTATTTTGACACTCTGCGTCCCAAAAAACGAAATGTCCTTTAGCAACTTTTCCATGGGTGCCGTGATTAGTGCATACCCTTGAATAAACTTCCTATAGTAGCCCGTGTGCCCGAGGATGGAGCGAAATTGTTTCTCATTTGTAGGGGCTACTAAATTGATGATAACTACCACCTTGGCGGGGTCAACCATCAGTCTCTGCCGACAGACTATGTGGCCTAACAAGATCCTGAAAGGGACACAGAATATGCACTTCTTAATATTTAGGGAAATCTGGTGCTGTCTACAGGCGTCCAAAATTATGCACAGGTTCAAGATGTGCTTATTTACCAATCCAAATACTATCCAATCAACAAAATTTACCTCCAAGAACTTGTGAATGAACTCCTTGAATACTGAGACCACTACCCTAGAAAATATGGCAGGGGCATTTTTTAGCCTAAATGACATGATGGTGTACTGGAAGGATCCCCATTCAGTGGCGAACACAGTTTTGCGGTGATCATCAAGTGTGATCCTAATCTAATGGTAGCCCAAAAACCTGTCAGTGAACAAGTATACTTCCTGCCCTCCCACACTATCGAGGATTTCATCAGAAAATGGTGTAGGGAAGGGATAATGTACGTAGGCATCATTCAGCTTGCACAGGTCGACGTAGATTCTTATTTCTCCCTTAGTATTTTTATCTTGGACCACCATAGGGCTTACCCAATCTGACTGTTCTACTGGTTCAATGATACCTACAACTATCATTTTGTCAATTTCTTCCCTGAATTTCTGGTTGTACTTGGGATTCAATCGGTAAGGTCGCTACTTGATAGGGCGGGCATTCTGTTTTAAAGTCATTCGCATGACCCCCAAGTCCCTTGTAAATCCTTTGAGTTCTGAGAATTTTGTAGGAAATAGATCTTGGTATTCCGTGAGAAGTTTCACAACCTTCCCTACGATATCATCATCCCAATAATCCCCAATTCTCGCTAGCTTAGGTTGTTCATCTATTCCAATGTTGACTTCCCTTAGCTTAAGAGGTTTGGTCACATAGACATTCTATAGTGGGGGTCCAGCAACTTCTCATTCACCCTATGATTCTGGGATAGTGATATTTCGCAGGTCTTCATCACATTCCTCCATTGATAGATTGTGGCGGTTAGCAATATCCTGCATCTTGGCTATCAGTATCGAAAAATCTTCGATCACATGATCTAATTTCCTACAATATCTACAAGATTTTCATGCAGGGTTTAGACAGTCCCTTTCAAAGTGTCCTACTTCTCCACAATTATAACAGATCAATTCCCTCTTCCCCGACCTGCGCTTCTGCCTCTCCCCCCGGCCTCTAGCAGGGGAGCCTCCTTGTCCCAAGGGAGATGGTGGTGATGAAGGGTTAGCCTGTACCTTGTATAGGTTTCCTGGTCTATCATCAAGTCATATGTCTAGTATTTGTGTTCGTCATGTCCCATAGACGAGCAGAACCGACACCATTGCTGCTTCAACTCTGGAACATAGGCACCAAGATGGGGGCAGTGGTTGGTATCATGTAGTCCAGCTACGTGGCAGTCAATGCACCATAAGGTGGAGGCACTTGGTCCTGCAGCCTCCTTAGGGTGCAACGGGTTGGCCCCCCCAGCCTCCATGTAGTCTACTAGCATAGGGCACTGATCCTTGGAATGGCCTGACACCCTGCACCTTATGCACCATACATCTAGACTAGCTTCTTTTCCTCACTCCTTTCAGAAATTATGTATTTCGAGGTGCATTGCCTCTAGTTGTCCCTAGATATTTTGTACCCCAAACTAGGCATCGTCTCTTAGCGCAACTTCTAGCTTCATGGAAATCTCCAAGGATTTCTCTTGTGTCTCTATCGCTTGCTATCCCATAGGTCCGCGCAGGTGAGGTAATATCATGGCAATGAACCATTCCTTGTGTTGTCTATCCTGATACACAAATTCCCCATCTCTGATAACCTTCTTTAGCCGCTGATCAGCCTCCCATATCGATTTAGTGGGTCCTTGTTTAAAGTATTTCAAGTCAACCACTAGTTCAGCGTAGGACTTAGGCTTCCAGAATTTTTGTTTTAAAGCATCCTTAATTTCTTGTATTGATGGGTCCGCATGTTGGAATAAGTACCTCATGAACCAATCTAGGGCCCTTCCTTCAAAGGCGAGGGATAGTTGCGCCCTTTTTATAACATCACTAGCAACATTCTACACGATCCACATTGATTCCGCTACAAAACAAAATAGGTCCATGTCTTCGTCTCCTACACCCTTGAAGGTGGGTAGCTTCAGGTGTGTGGCCATATCTTCTTCCGGTAGTGGCGGAGGTGTAGGGGAGTTCTTTCCCTTATGCTGGCTTGATGACGGTGTCGTCGGGGGACTAGTTCCTGCATGCGCAGATGGCTCTCTAAATGGGCTGTAGATGGATCTTTCTCCTTCTTGGTTGAATCAATAGTACTTACCACTCTGTGTTGTACTCTCACCCTAATCAAAGGTCATTCATTCAGTGTGGCTACACAAAATGCCTTTTTTGCACAGTAATATTTTAATTAGTAGTGGCAATGTCCGCAAGAACTTACCTTAGAATCCTTTGAAGAACCTCAGCTCCGCGTCAGAGTGGGATACAAACTATTCGACTGTGAATTCTATTACAAATCATCCTAGCACACTATCTACCCAATGATCTACAGTTTGGGTGATTGTGTTGTCAACCTTCTCCAACTCTTGAATCAATTATGGAGTCCATTGCGTAACATGATCGTATTTCCAACACGTCTGGAATTCTACTAGCCTCGCTAGCCACTCCTGGAGCTCGTGTACAAAATTTACAAAGAAAATTTCATGTACTTCTATGAAAATATATGTATTCTTCCACTTCTCAGCTATTAGCTTTGAGCAGTGATTCTCTTTTATGGAAAATTCCTGAATCTGTTTTTCGAACCAGTCCTGGAGCTCCAATTTCTTAGGTCTCCAACAGCCTCATGGAATTACCTGATCTCTCTCTCAAAATGCTTCTGGTCCTAGCAACGGAACCATTTGTTGGCTTGAGAGGTCCTGACCCAGGTTCGGATTTAAGGTTTTCCAACAAACCCCTATACTATTTCCCCTTTCGGTAATGACCCACTTTCGCAGGCCAAGGTCTCACCTGAAGTAGTATGGGTGGGTGCTGGAACTAGGTTTCCACACTCTGGGAGAAAGTGGGTAATTAAGGTAGTCCTATTATTGCCTAAATCTACCTCAGGCTGAAGGAAGGCAGAGTTCAGGGTAACATCAAACCACGCTCAGTCTGGTAGCTAGCCCTACCAGAACAAGAGAGGGCTCTCTCCGAGTCAATCTCAGCAAAAATAATCAATAGGGCTTGAGATGACTTGAAATAAAAGCTAATTTTAGGCTAGGTATATAAGTGAAGGAGTTTTATTGTGTTTTTGGGGGTTTTTTTTGGATCAAAGGGAAAGGCAGTTTTGGGTGTGGGGATAAGGCCTAGTTTTTGCAGAGTTCTGATTGGGGCAAGGAAGGAAATTGTTTTGATGGTTTAGATTGAATGAATGGATGGATCAGACCGGTGAGGATCTGAAGAGGGCAAGAGGGTCTCAAGATTCCTCTTCAAATAGATGAAAACATGGAAAATTAAACAAAACTGAAGGCAAAGCAAAGGAAGCTAATGAATTCCACCTTTAACACTGATTTGTTTAATTTAAGAAGAAAAGCGAAGGGAAAATGATACACATAAACATCAGTGAACTTAAAATTACATAGATAAAAACACCATCAAAAGACAGAGCCACATGGATCCCAAAGAGTGCTGCAAACCCTGGTCTATTCCTTTGCCAAAAGTGCAGAGATGAAATGTACAATGAAGTGCCAAGCAATTCCAAGTGTCCAACCCTGAAAATGACTGAAGAAATACATGATATAGACAAGCCTAACTCATTCCCATGCCTCTAGGGGTCGAGCTCATCATTCTAGGAGTTGTTTCAACTATATCTAAACTAGGAACTAGAAAATAGGCAATGAAACAACTTGCGTCTATATGCTAGGAAACTGATCCATTCACTTACATTTCACCTTTTGGTGAATGAATCTACTATAATGAGTAAAAATGCACCAAATTTACATCATGGTCATGAAATTACATCAAGGTACATCAAGAGTTACATGAAAAAGTGAAACTGGCCAAAACTAGGCGAAATTCTGAGCAACTGAGTGAAAAATAGGCCAAATTCCTCTATGCGCCGCGCCTGGAACCTCTATGCATAACACAAGTTTGGAGCTGAATTTCAGGCCCTTCCTGAAGTCCAAATTGAGCACAAGATAGCTTGTTGGAAATCCCTGCCTGTCTAATTTCCAACCCAAGTGGAATTTCTATATTTGGTTGCCATTTTCCCCTCCAAAAGTTCAATCTCCCAACACTGCTTCCTGTGTGTGCAAAAAGTGGCAGAAAGGCCACTTTTAGGGTGTTTTTGACCCTTTAGGCAACCCATAACTTGATGAAATCCTTAGGTAATACATGAGAATGCATAAATTTTGAAAAAAAATCCAAAAATGCAAAGTTTTCCCCCTGAAGAGCTGCCAATTATAAGCGCGCGCCAAGTGGCGCTACGCGTCGGGCAGGAAAATCTGTTTTTTGGCCCAAAAATTCAAAATTGACAAAAATTTTCCCAAATTCCTTGAAATTTGGGCTAAAGGTCCCTCATCAAGTGCTATGCTCAGCCAAAGAAGCTTCGGCCAAAATTTGGAGCCTATCATGCCTTTTGCGACGCTTTAGTGCCCTTCTTAGCCTCGTTTTCAGGATCTTGATCCTCACTTTGCAAACATGATTGCGCGTCCAATAGTGGTTCTTCATGTGCCTTAGCATATTCTTCTCCTTTTTTTCCTTCTCCAACAACTTCTCAAGATGAATGTTGACCCTCTCAAGCCAAGTCTCTCTATCAGCCTCAATCTCCCGCTCAATTGGTGTCATCTCGGTTGGGCTTCTTTGGGCAGCTTGCCGATTCTCACAGATGTTTTGCAACTCCATGATCGTCTGCTGATCCTCCAATTGTTTGTTCTGCTGCTCTAGATATTTTATGATCCATTGAGCTCTCTGCAACTTGTTAGTCAATTTTTCGATCTTAGCCTTCTACTCCTGAATGATCTCTCTCAACTTTGAGCTTGGAGAGCTCAAATCCTCATCAATCAATATGAAATCAGTATCCTGGCCTCCTGAAGGGCCTTCATCCTACATAGGCCTCTTACCTTTGTCCTATACCTATACCTATGCTACTGATGATGGCAACAAGACCCCTTCCACCCCGGGTGGAGATAGCACTCGTCGGGTTGCTGCAAATAATACTCTCGTGCCTCTCTGATAAGTGACATACACTGGCACACTGATAGGCTTTGTCTCGTGACCTTAAAACTGATGTGAAGGTTCACCTGGCACATGAAAAATCTCCGGAGGAGGCTGAGGGGCTGTGAAGAAGTCACAGGAAATAAAATCTTCCCATACAATGCCCTGCAATCCAAGCTGATGTACAACAAGAATCTTGATGAGAGCATAGTGATAAATATTGTTGTACTGCTGCTCGGGAGTCTTCTTCTGCACAAGAGTGGTCATTCGATCGATGTTGTGGCACATGAAATAAGGTATGTTCATCATCCTCACTCTCGTGAAATGCATCAATAACCTGATGTGGTAGGCATAAAGGCATGAGAACCGACCCTCACAACTGAAGTATCTGATAATAAGTTTCATCAAAGGCACATAGGATTCCTTCAGAAACCGGAATGGGAATACCCTGCTGAGCTGTCTCACATAGCTAGGCTTGATGTATGGTTCATAATGCACTCTGTCCACCTGCTGTCTTTTGTTCCATTCCTCACCTACATTTGGTATTCCTATTGCTTGATAAATGGCTTCTGGTGTCAAGGTGAAATTTACACCAGCAAGAGTTACCTGACCATCATGCAAATGTAAAACAAACAAATGAGCCAACTCCTGATGATGCTAAATCCAAGAAATCATCTCACAGTACTGATAGTATGACTGCTCTCGAAAAAATGCCATGGAAAGTGGGCAGGCTTGCAACTGAGTCAATGAGGTGGGATCTTCTCTCACATGTTTGTCACCTTTACGAGGCCTTCTCGGTGCATGTAGCTTAGTGGTAGAATCATTGTCTTGTTCATATGATATATCAGTGTCTGTCTCCATGGTGTTGCAAGGTCTATGCCAAGTATATGTTGATTTGTATGAGATGCAAATGAGAATTTGGTTGTTTTTGTTTCAATGCCAAATATGTGGTGATGTGAGAGGGACTGTGGGAAATATGGGCAATGGGAATAATAGATTTTAATCAAATGATAGTTTTCCCTTTGAGAATTTGACAAACTCTGGGAGGAAGGACAACCACAATGTTTGGGAAATTTGGGGTTTTGGGAATTTTTTACAAATGAAATGGGAAAGGGAAAATGATGGGAAATTATTTGGGATACAAGGGAATAGGGGAGGGACTATAATGATAATATGACAGTGAGGGGAGGAGTAAGCAAAATGGGAAATGAAGTATGTGGCACACAACTGATTCAAAACACCAATTCAAAACCCTAAGGAGTAGTTTTTAACAAATTGATAGGGTTTATGTTTTCAACATTCAAACTCTTATATTCTTCTCTTCAAACCACACCAAACACTGTTTAATAGAAATTTCAAGAGCTCACAAACTTACTTGAATCATAAGAGGCATATTTCGTTTTGCCATTTGAGAGAGAGATGGAAATAAAATTTTGTTTCAGGCCAGTGCGCCGCGTGCATAACCCAGTGCGCCGCGCAAGTTCAAATATACATAGTGGTGAGCGGCCTTGTGCGCCGCGCAAGTTCAAATATACATAGTGGTGAGCGGCCTTGTGCGCCGTGATCTCCTTATGCACCACGATCTCCAACCAATGCATCGTGAGTGTAAATTCACAAATAGTTCGGCCTCCCAAACCCTGTTTTTCTCTTCCACGACTTGAGTTGGCTCAATGTTATCTCTTGGTGTGCAAATGAATTGTTTAAAACATAAAATATCTTTTATGGCATGGAATTTTATTTTTTGATTTGAAATGACCCACTTTATAATGTTGCAGACTTTGGCACTTTCACATTTTTAAAATAAACTCTTTTTTTTGTTTGTTTCCTTTGATTTTTTGAGCTAAATGACGAAACTTTTGTCTATTTTTTGCAGGGATAACTGGCATGGGATTTTGCAAAGGTGACTAGGGCTGCGTTTGAAGAACTTCACAACTGAGAAAACTTTTGAAAATTACATGGCATTTATTACAAAAGACGAAATTGATGATTTTTCTTCAAAACAGAGTTTTGAAGAAGAATCATGATCAAGCAATATGACGATGAAATTTTTGCGATGAAAACTTATTTTGAACCTCCCTCATGTGCCTGCTGACATTATTGGACACTTTTAAGACTAAATTAATGAAACCCTAAACCTAATGAGACTGAAAAACCTAAAATGACTCTTTTCCCACCAATGACTGTCAATGACTGGAAATGATTTTGATGGACTTTGATGAACAGATACCGACCAAAAGGTACATGACATGAGGGATATGAGTGAAAAGACCCTACCGTCAGATGATCCATGCTCCTAATGGAATGCAACTGACTGGACTGAATGAGACACCTAAAATGAAATGCAACAAAAGAGATTTTGATCTCTGACAGAGGGATGAAGAGACCGACTCTAACATTGGCTCCAATGGGGATGGTAGCTCCTAGGAGGTGCCAAGAACTACAAATTTCTAGGAGAGTAGGTAGTGCCTTCGTCCATTGGGCTGTGGAGTCCATAACTTCAAAAAATCAACAAAAGACTCTTGACTCATTTATTGACTGAAAAATTGACTCAAACTGACTCAATTTTGAAACTGAAATGACTGAAAAAATGTGACTCGACAAACTCAAACCAAGGCTGAAATCAATCTTCAGAATTATAGCCTTCACTTCGGGCCCCAAACTGAAGAAAATATCACAGCACACACTTGCAATGAAATTGAAATGAATGGTATGTACAGTGACAATGTAAATAGCAAAAAACATCTCAGAAATGATACCGCTTGAGCAACCGACCATTGACCGGCCCTCCTGGAAAATCTTCCCCGTTCATCTCCTTTAGAAGAAAAGCATTCTAACCCCGATATGGAGAAATTTTAAAGGGTACTTTCCAGATATTTTCAAACTTACCGTGCTTACCCTTTTCCTTGTTTCTTGCATCCCATTTCAGCACCACTTCTTCCAATTGAAATTTGTCCGCTTTTTCTTTTCTGTCATATATTTTCTTAATTCTCTCTTGCAGCTTGAATGTGTTTTGGAAAACTTCTTCTCTCATTTCCTGCAAATGGATCATTTGATTTATTCTTCTTTGCATATGATCATCTTCACTGCTAGCTTCCTGTAGAAGTTTGACCATTGGAACTGCGAGAGAGGTAGGAAACACTGTATCAACTCCATAAACAAACTCAAAAGGGGACATACCAATGAATTTCTTCTGACTCACTCGATGATAAGAAGTTATGTGTCCCAAAATGATATGATACTTGTCACAAAACTCAATCATCCTTTTTGATTTGAAAGTTGCTGCATTATCAGTGATTAACTTATTCGGGCAACCGAAACGAGACAAAATGTTTTTCTCAAGGAAATAAATTATTACCGAATCCGTAGCTTGCCTGGTGGGAATCGCCTCGATCCATTTCGTGAAATAATTTGTCGCTGTTAGGATACACCTATCCTGACCTTAAGAAGCGGGATGAATTTCGCCAATGAAATCCAAACCCCACTGCTGAAAAGGAGCACTTACCTCAATGGGCTTAAGCAGCAAAGGCTGCAATTTCTGCCTCCCTTCAAAAATCTGACATTCATGACAGCTTTTGACAGTCTTATACACATCAGCAAAAAGTGTCGGCCAATAATATCCTGCTCTCAAAATCTTATTGGTCGTTGTCTTCCAAAAAAGGTGACCCCCGCAATCTCCTTTATGAAAATCCTCCATAACCTGCTTTGCTTCTTCTTCCACCAAACAGTTTAACAAAACACCACCGATATATTTCCAATAGAGTGAATTATTCAAAACACAAAACTTAGTAGCCTTCAACTTCAGAGCTCTAATTTTGTTTCTAGCCATGCCGGGTGGTGGTGACAAATTTTGAAGCACATATACAATATCTGAATACCAAGGAGAAAGCACAAAGATTTCTGATACCTGAACTGATGAAATTTCCTCATTCTCCTCAGACATAGCAGCAATGAGATTGATGTCCAAGGCGTGTAAATTCGACTCAGCCATTAGCTTAGCCAACCCTTGTCCTTTGATAAGCTTTGTGGGCTTTATCTCCACATCATACTCCAACAAGGCAGCAATCCATCTGCCTCGTCTCCCTTCTGGATCTGCTTGCACTAAAACATCCTTAACAAAAGTGTTAGGAAAATAAGCAATAATATGAGAATGCAGAATATATACTCGAAAATATTTCAACGCCTTCACAAGAGCAAGAGCTTGCTTTTCAATTATGTTATATTTCAAGGCTGCATCTCTTATGGTATGGCTGAAAAAAGCAATTGGTTTTTCATGTCCATCTCTTTTCTGCATTAATACTGCTGACATAGTATGCTCCGAAGCAAATGAAAACAAAATAAAATCCTGAGTGTAATCCGGGCTGATCAAAACAGGAGCTGAAGAAAGAACCAACTTCACTAGATTGAAAGACTTTACCGCCTCCTCAGACCATTTTACTACGCTATCCTTCTTAAGCATGTTTGTAATCTCTCTTAAATGTTCAACAAGGTTAGGCACAAAGCGGCGTAAAAAATTCATCTTACCATTGAAGGATTGAATCTCCTTCTTATTCTGGGGAAGATCAATTTGCTGAATAGCTTCAACTCAAGCTGGGTCAATACGGATGCCATCTTTTGAGATAATATGACCAAGAAGTTTGCCCTCATCCATGGTAAACAAACTCTTCTTCGAATTGAGTGACACACCATACTTTCTACATCGCTGAAAAACAATCTTCAAATGGTAAAGGTGCTCTTCATCAGAATTGGAAAAGACTATCAAATAATCAAGATACACAACTAGAAAAACATCTTTCTCATTCGCAAATTCCATATCCATTGCGCGCTGAAATGTCGCACCAGCATTCTTCAAACCGAAAGGCATTTTAGCGTAATGGAAAGTTCCCCACGGAGTGGTGAACGCTGTTTTGTCTCTATCATCCTCATGGACCAGAATTTGGTTATACCTGGAATAACCATCGAGTAGTGACATACGAGATGCTCCAACTACTCGTTGCAATATGTGATCCATTTTGGGCAATGGATAATTGTCTTTCAAGGAAACTTTATCCAGATTCCTAAAATCAATGCACAAACGAATCTCACCTGTTTTCTTGCGGACGAGCACCAAATTGGATATCCAATCTAAAAATCTTATAGGGACAAGAATACCAGCCTTGTATAATCGATTCACCTCCTTCTCAATTGAGGACAACAACTTTGGATTTATCCTTCTCAACTTCTACCTGAAGGGATTTTGATTTGGCTTGATAGGAATGGTGTGCTGAATTATATTTGTATCATACGTCTTCAAATCTGAATAGTCCCAAGAAAATACATCAACAAAAGAAGATAAAAAACTAACATATTTTTCTTTTACCTCCGGTGGCAATGTTTTGGACAACTTCACCATCTTTGGATTCTCAGCTGATTCAATGTTCACGTCTTCAACTCTCTTTTCGGTTGGCCGCAAGGTTGGTTTTCTAGCTACGTCATCTTGATCAAAAATTTCTTCTAAAGGTATCAAACCCTTAGGAAGGACATTATCCTTCAGCTGCAATACTTCCATCTGATTTATTTGCACATCAGCCTCACCATCATCATGTTCCATGTCAATTGAAGTCTCTTTGAATTTGCCTTTGTTTTGCAAAAATTCATTAATATAATCATCATCTTGGAATACTTGCCAATGCTTTGATTGTCCGGGACAGTTGGGCGATGTTTCACATGGATTTCAAACTTGTTACTTGAGTTCATTGGAATCTTAAAATTACTTGCTTCCTTAGCAAGAGCATATGTAATACCATTCTGAATACGAGGGATACAAGTCAAAGTATAGTCTGAAAACAACTTCAAGATATCAAGAACAACATTTCAGTAAGCCCGCATTCGAGGATGCTTAGCTTGATACTCACCCTTCACTTGTTTAATTACCAACTCGGAGTCGCCATACACTGCAATCCTCTTAGCATTCAACTTTCTAAGTATTTTCAGACCATCAATCAAAGCTTCATATTCTGCTTCATTATTCAAACAATCAAAAGCTAATTTATAAGAGCAGACCCTTGCATTGCTCGGTACCTTGTTAGGGGTGGAAAAATGGTTTCGTACCCAAATACCAATTCCAGCACCATCACTCCCAACTGCACCATCGAAATCCATAGTCCATAAACCATCTTCATCTTCTTCCAAGTGCTGAAATTGTGTTTGCTCTGTTATTTCTGCATGTTGTCCGTCAACTTTCTGCTGCTGTTAGAAGGCTGATTACTCAGCGGAAGTCTCAATTTCTTGCCTTTCTTTCATCAAAACTTCTCTGAAATTTTCTGTGATTTCCAGAATATCCTCTGCTTCAACTAACTGACTATCTACATCATTGAAACTATTTGAATACAAAACAAAAGACTCTAAATCTGTATGTACAAAATTAATTGGATGATTTACTGGTTTCTCTGATCATATACTTCATTTTTTTCTCCCGATATAATATTCTCATCTGATCGAACACAGGAATGGTAGCATAGGAGAAATCAAGCTGCAATGTTCCTTTCAACTTCGCTCCCCAAGATCTGGAAAGAAGCATGCAAAATCTAAGAGGAATATCCGCCACAATCACATCCATCAAAACGTTCTTAGTTGGAATCTGATCTAAACTAACCACCAAATCTTTGATGAGCCCGATGCATCTTACTTTGCTAGAATCGAAAGAATAAAGATCATGATATTTCCTAGTGATGTCCAATCCCAATTTCTCCATGATTTCCCTAGGCATGAGATTATGAGAAGCTCCAGAATCAAACATGGCATTATGCAACACAAAATCATGCAATCTAAGGCTGATATAAAAAGGAAGCACATCACTATCGGGAGACTCACCATCTAATGATGGACCAAATATCAACTCAGGTTGATCATCTTCCACATTCACCATATCATACATTGGATCGAAATTCAAAATTTTAGATACTTGACCCTTGTAGCTGCTATTTCTCATCAACTCAGTCAAAGGAATGGAAAATTTTAACTTAGCAATCTCACTCTCTAAGTTAAAGAATGAAGTTTTTTCTGCCTCTTTGACTGGAGCATCCTTCTTTTCAACTTTCTCCCTCGATACAATTGGTTGATTATATCTTTCATTTGCTGATGGAGACTTTCTAGTAGTAGGATCATCTACATCTTTTCCCTTCTTCTGTGCAATGGGTGCATCATTCTTTGGTGCTGAAACTTATTTTATTTTTTTGGATTGGGTTGATAGGAACATCTCTGTTTCTAAGTGAATATTGTCGTTGCTGGGTGGAAAAATCATTCATATAACCTCTCTGATACTCATCCGACTCTTCTTCAAGAGCCGTGTCATTTGCCAAGATAAAATCCTCATCCTTTTGTTCAGCTGAATTTTCTGCATACTCGTCATCCTCAGTGATAAAGGTTGGCATATCATCAGGTGTAAATAAGTGATTTTCTTCTCTGATTACATTGTCTTCATAATCTGATTTCAGACCAACAAAATTCTGCTGTAAAGGAGTTTTTACTTGCTGTTGTGCCGACAGTTCTTGTCCTCGCTACTCTTGTTGTTTGATCCGGAATTGTGGTTGTTTTTGTCCACGGAAGTTAGGATTTCTGATCTGTGGTTCAGGCTTATCAAGTGTCAGTATTTCAATCATATTTTCCACCTTGCATAGTACTTGATCTGAAGTAGAAGCTTCTTCCTTTATTACAACTTTCTTCTCAGCTCTCAATCTACCTCTCTTGTCATTTAAATTAGCTTCAACACTCACTGCAATTTTCTGCATGTCCTCCAAAGTGGCCAGATCTCTTTCTCGTAGTTGATAGGCCATGTCCGGATCAAAACCATCCAGAAATTTTAGCAAATATAACTTCTTAGATGGCCTTAAATCATCAGGAATTGCATTATAAACCGCAATGAATCTGATACAATAGTCTTGGACTGACTCACCTACGTTACGCTTGATCTTGGTATATTCAGAAGTGATCTGAAGAGGATATTTCTTTACTTCCCACCGATCTAAAAATTGTCTCTAAAGCTCATCCAATGTAGCAATACTTCTAGGCTGCAAAGCTCTGAACCATTTTCTCACTTCACCTCCAAAAGTTTGCACAAACAATCTCATGGTGACATTTTCTGCATCAATTTCATGAAGATTGAAAAAGTCTACCATTCTATCAATATGCTGCTGAGCAGTGACACTTTGGGGAGTGCCATCAAACAATGGGATTTTAATTTGATAATCAGAGGCATGACATCCAAGTTCTGAGGCAAGACAAGGGGTGTGAATCTCGTAGCCATTGCTCTTGGTGGATTTGTAACCGGTCTTGGAGAAATAGGTGGAGTAGGAGCAGTAGATGTATGAGGTGTATGTGGTGTGGATGGAGGAAATACTATTGCAAATTGTTGATCAGGGATAAATGGTTGCACGGGAATGGTAGGAATGAAAGGAGGCTCGGTATGAACTTGTGAACCAGATGTAACTACTGATGGCCCAAGAGTTTCAGATGCAGATTCTATAAACTTAGGAATGTTTGTTGCCACAATGGAGTTTTGAATATTCAAAATGTAACCGTCGATGGATCTATTAGCCTGTTCAATTTCAAGATACTTGATAAACTCGGGATTTATGACAGTAGAACCAATAGCACTTTCAGACTTAGTTTCAAACAACGACAACTCAAATTGCTCGTCAAACTCTAGATCTTCAAGATATTCAAAGACAATGGGACATGAATGAGATTTGAATAGAGGAATCATAGGAATTTCTTGATGAAGGATTCTTGAAATTAGATTGGGATTCTCATACACTGGAGGTAGATCGGGATCCGGATTTGCTCTAGTATGTCTTTTGGAAGCCAGTGTGTTGGATTAATTTCAAAAATCAAAGGGATAAAACCAACTTGTTCAGCCTATCAAATTCTAGACTCATCACCCAAAAGTCCAGAACGATCTGATATACTGGGGTAATTCACAAGTCAAGTGTCACGTCCACAAGCTATACTGGAGATTGACTGAAGCAGAGTTTATCTACTTTCGCTAATGCAAAGCAAGAGCATTTCGAAAGCTACCTAGCATAACTTCAGGCTCCGTCTGTAGCTTATAAAAAAAATAAAACCAACATGCAAACCATTTTCTTCACCAGTGGAGTTGCCACTATGTTATTTCCTAAATCTACCTCAGGCTGAAGGAAGGAAGAGTTCAGGGTAACATCAAACCACGCTCAGTCTGGTAGCTAGCCCTACCAGAACAGGAGAGGGCTCTCTCCGGGTAAATCTCAAAAAAAATAATAAATAGGGCTTGAGATGACTTTAAATAAAAGCTAATTTTAGGCTAGGTATATAATTGAATTATTTTGATTGTGTTTTTGGGGGTTTTTGTTGGATCAAAGGGAAAGGCAGTTTTGGGTGCGGGGATAAGGCCTAGTTTTTGTAGAGTTCTGATTGGGGCAAGGAAGGCAATTGTTTTGATGCTTTAGATTGAATGAATGGATGGATCAGACCAGTGAGGAGATGAAGAGGGAAAGAGGGTCTTAAGAGTCCTCCTCAAACAGATGAAAACATGGAAAATTAAACAAAACTGAAGGCAGAGCAAAGGAAGCTAATGAATTCCACCTTTAACACTGATTTGTTTAATTTAAGAAGAAAAGAGAAGGGAAAATGATACACATAAACATCAGTGAACTTAAAATTACATAGAGAAAAACACCATCAAAACACAGAGCCACATGAATCCCAAAGAGTGCTGCAAACCCTGGTCTATTCCTTTGCCAAAAGTGCAAAGATGAAATGTACAATGAAGTGCCAAGCAATCCCAAGTGTCCAACCCTGAAAATGACTGAAGAAATACATGATATAGACAAGCCTAACTCATTCCCATGCCTCTAGGGGTCGAGCTCATCATTCTAGGAGCTGTTTCAACCATATCTAAACTAGGAACTAGAAAATAGGCAATGAAACAACTTGCCTCTATATGCTAGGAAACTGATCCATTCACTTACATTTCACCTTTTGGTGAATGAATCTACTAGAATGAGTAAAAATGTGCCAAAATTACATCATGGTCATGAAATTACATCAAGGTACATGAAATTACATCAAAGTACATCAAGAGTTACATGAAAAAGTGAAACTGTCCAAAACTAGGCGAAATTCTGAGCAACTGAGTGAAAAATAGGCCAAATTCCTCTATGCGTCGTGCCCGGAATCTCTATGCATAGCACAAGTTTGGAGCTGAATTTGAAGCCCTTCCTGAACTCCAAATTGAGCACAGGATAGCTCGTTGGAAAGCCCTGCCTGTATGATTTCCAACCCAAGTGGAATTTATGGATTTGGTTGCCATTTTCTTCTCCAAAAGTTCAATCTCCCAACACTGCTTCCTGTGTGTGCAAAAAGTGGCAGAAAGGCCATTTTTAGGGTGTTTTTGACCCTTTAGGAAACCCAGAACTTGATGAAATCCTTAGGTAATCCATGAGCAAGCATAAATTTTGATAAAAAATCCAAAAATACAAATTTTCCCCCCTGAAGAGCTGCCAATTATAAGCGCGCGCCAAGTGGTGCTACGTGTCGGGCAGGAAAATTTGTTTTTTGGCCCAAAAATTCAAAATTGACAAATTTTTTCCAAAATTCCTTGAAATTTGGGTTGAAGGTCCCTCATCAAGTGCTATTCTCAGCAAAAGAAGCTTCAGCCAAAATTTGGAGCCTATCATGCCTTTTGCGACGCTTTAGTTCCCTTCTTAGCCTCACTTTCAGGATCTTGATCCTCGCTTTGCAAACATGATTGCGCGCCCAATAGTGGTTCTTCATGTGCCTTAGCATATTATTCTCCTTGTTTTCCTTCTCCAACAGCTTCTAAAGATGAATGTTGACCCTCTCAAGCCAATTCTCTCTATCAGCCTCAATCTCCCGCTCAATAGGTGACATCTCGGTTGGGCTTCTTCGGGCAGCTTGCTGATTCTCACGGATGTTTTGCAACTCCATGATCGTTTGCTGATCCTCAAATTGTTTGTTCTGATGCTCTAGATAGTTTATGATCCATTGAGCTCTCTATAACTTGTCAGTCAATGTGTCGATCTCAGCCTGCTGCTCCTGAATGATCTCTCTCAACTTTGAGCTTGGAGAGCTCAAATCCTCATCAATCAATATGAAATCAGTATCCTGGCCTCCTGAAGGGCCCTCATCCTGCATAGGCCTCTTACCTTTATCTTGCACCTTTACCTATGTTGCTGATGACGGAAATGAGACCCCTTCCACCCTGTGTGGAGATAGCACTCGTCAGGCTGGTGCAAATAATACTCTCGTGCCTCTCTGATAAGTGACATACACTGACACACTGATAAGCTCTATCTCGTGACCTTCAAACTGATGTGAAGGTTCACCTGGCTCATGAAAAATCTTTGGAGGAGGCTAAGGGGCTGTGAAGAAGTCACAGGAAATGAAATCATCCCATGTAATGCCCTGCAATCCAAGCTGATGTACAACAAAAATCTTGATGAGAGCATAGTGATAAATACTGTTGTACTGCTGCTCGGGAGTCTTCTTCTGCACAAGAGTGGTAATTTGCTTGATGTTGTGGCACATGAAATAAGGTATGTTCATCATCCTCACTCTCATGAAATGCATCAATAACCTGATGTGGTAGGCATAAAGGCGTGAGAACCGACCCTCACAACTGAAGTATTTGATAATAAGTTTCATCAAAGGCGCATAGGATTCCTTCAGAAACTGGAATGGGAATACCCTGCTGAGCTGTCTCACATAGCTAGGCCTGATGTATGGTTAATAATGCACTCTGTCCACCTTCTGTCTTTTGTTCCACTCCTCACCTACATTTGGTATTCCTGTTGCTTGATAAATGGCTTCCGGTGTCAAGGTGAAATTTACACCAGCAAGAGTTACCTGACCATCATGCAAATGTAAAACAAACAAACGAGCCAAATCCTGATGATGTTGAATCCGAGCAATCATCTCATAGTACTGATAGCATGACTGCTCTCGAAAACATGCCATGGCAAGTGGGCAGGCCTGCAACTGAGTCAATGAGGTGGGCTCTTCTCTCACATGTTTGCCACCTTTACGAGGCCTTCTCGATGCATGTAACTCAGTGGTAGTATCACTGTCTTGTTCATATGATGTATCAGTGTCTGTCTCCATGGTGTTGCAAGGTCTATTCCAAGTATATGTTGATTTGTATGAGATGCAAATGAGAATTTTGTTGTTTTTGTTTCAATGCCAAATATGTGGTGATGTGAGAGGGACTGTGGGAAATATGGGTAGTGGGAACAATAGGTTTTAATCAAATGATAGTTTTCCCTTTGAGAATTTGACAAACTCTGGGAGGAAGGACAGCCACAATGTTTGGGAAATTTGGGGTTTTGGGAATTTTTTACAAATGAAATGGGAAAGGGAAAATAATGGGAAATTATTTGGGATACAAGGGAATAGGGGAGGGACTATAATTATAATATGACAGTGAGGGGAGGAGTAAGAAAAATGGGAAATGAAGTATGTGGCACACAAATGATTCAAAACACCAATTCAAAACCCTAAGGAGTAGTTTTTAACAAAATGATAGGGTTTATATTTTCAACATTCAAACTCTTATATTATTCTCTTCAAACCACACCAAACACTGTTTAATAGAAATTGCAAGAACTCACAAACTTACTTGAATCATAAGAGGCGTATTTCGTTTTGCCATTTGAGAGAGTGATGTCAACAAAATTTTGTTTCGGGCCAATGCACCGCGAGCATAACCCAGTGCGCCGCACCTGGTGAATGCGCTGTGCAAGTTCAAATATACACAGTGGTGAGCGGCCTTGTGCGCCGCGATCTCCTTATGCGCTGCGACCTCCAACCAATGCACCGCGAATGTAAATTCATAAACAGTTTGGCCTCCCAAACCCTGTTTTGCTCTTCCACGACTTGAGTCGGCTCATTGTTATCTCTTGGTGTGAAAATGAATTGTTTAAAACACAAAATATCTTTTATGGCATGGACTTTGATTTTTTGATTTGAAATGACCCACTTTCTAATGTTGCAGAATTTGGCACTTTCACATTTTTAAAATAAACTCTGTTTTTGTTTGTTTCCTTTGATTTTTTGAGCTAAATGACGAAAATTTTGTCTATTTTTGCAGGGATAGCTAGCACGGGATTTGGCAAAGGTGACCAGGGCTGGGCCTGAAGAACTTCAAAACTGAGAAATTTTTTGAAAATTACATGGCATTTATTACAAAAGACGAAATTGATGATTTTTCTTCAAAACAGAGTTTTGAAGAAGAATCATGATCAAGTAATATGACGATGAAATTTTTGCGATGAAAACTTATTTCGAACCTCCCTCGTGTGCCTGCTGAAATTATTGGACACTTTGAAGACTAAATTAATGAAACCCTAATCCTAATGAAACTGAAAACCCTAAAATGACTCTTTGCCCACCAACGACTATCAATGACTGGAAATGATTTTGATGGACTTTGATGAACATATACGGACCAAAAGGTACATGACATGAGGGATATGAGTGACAAGACCCTACCGTCAGATGATCCATGCTCCTAATGGAATGTAGCTGACTAGACTGAATGAGACACCTAAAATGAAATGCAACAAAAGAGATTTTGATCTCTGACGGAGGGATGAAGAGACCGACTCTAACAGTCCCGTTGAGATATATCAAGTTCGCATAGAAGCAAGCTTATTACTGAGCCCTTAACAGTATAACAACATGTAAACATAAACAAAGCTACTATTATTAAGCAAATCTCAGCCACACCTTCGCATCCACGTGCGCATCAACAATTATCATCACAGAATAACATAATCGCAGCTAATTCATATATTGCAGATACAATCGCAACTTATTCAAATAATGTAGAGGTACTTCAGTAATAAACAAAACTAGTTCAGATAGCATAGAGATACTTCAATAGATTATGCATTCATTAACATCCAAAACCCAGTTAAAAACCCAAGTCACAGCCTGCGCACACAACCAGCGGGGTCCACACACAATAGGACTGAGGATATCCTCGCACACATCCAGCAGGAGTCCTTACCCAAACTACCCAAAATAGATCTCAACATTCATACGTAGCACCAATATTACTTACCTCTAGACTCAACTATCTATCTATTTATATCATCATAGCCTGCGTTATCCTGAGCTCTGCAAACCGTGGTTTGCGGACTCTAGGTCTACCCTTTGACCTATTACAATACATATGGGGCTTTGACCCACCCCAAAGCCCCTGTGCAAGACCAATTACTACAAAAATATATAAAAAACATAGCATTGGAACATATCAAAATGCAGCTAGGGGACCCTGTCCCAACAGTGGGTTGAGATGGAGGCACATATGTAGTAGGGTGAGATGAAGAAGGCACACCTTCAGCATGTGGAACTTGTGGAGTAGTGAAGATGTCATTTGCTATAAATGTTTCCCATAAAATGTTCAAATGGTTAAGCCAATGGAGGGAAATGATTATGATTAGGGAGTGGTGGAAAAGACTATTCATCTGCTGGTCAAACTCTCTCTTTTGCACAATGCATTCCATTTTGTCTATGCTCCTGAATAAAAAGTATGGGATATTGAGAAATTTAACTCTTGTGAAGTGCATGAGCAGTCTAATGTGATAAGTGTAAAGTCTATAGAACCTCCCTTCACAAGAGAAATACTTCATGATGATCTTCATCATGGGGGCATACCTATTAAGAAGATAGCTAAAAGGAAAGACCCTCTTCCTCTCATTTCTGTACATTGGTTTGATAATGGCTCATTGTAATGATTCTCCAAATCTTTGGATTTGAACCACCTCTCACCCATGTTTGGAATCCCTATGGCAGCAATGATGATGGATGTAGAGACTATGAAAGTCACACCTACTAGGGTTACTTGATTATATTTGATGTTTACACTAAATATTCTACTCAAAACAGGGTGATGATTTTCCCTTTCAATTATGTTACAAAACTCAAGGCAACCAACATATTGAAAGCATCAAACTGTCATTGGTGAGGCTATCAGTTATCTAGTGTTGGTGGGCTCTAACCTTATGGTTCTCCCTCCTTTTTGTGGCCTTCTATGTTGTTTTTATTCCTCCTCTAATCTATCTTCCTCCTCTTGCCTATATTCCTCATCTTCCATATAATCTCTATCTTGTTTCATGGTGTCTTGGTATAAAAACCCTAGGGGAGGAAATGGGAATGGGGATAGGTCTAGGGAGTAGGGATTAGGGTAGGAAAATTTAGGGAGATGAGGGAAGGGGTTATGGATCTTTAGGGGGTGATAGGAGGTCTAAATACTTAGGGAGTTGGATATGATAATTGGATTTACAAGTTTGTGGTAGTGGTTCCCTAGGATTTTTATTGGCCTAGGACTTAGGGTCTTATGGGAATAGCTTTAGGGATAAGGAAAGAGTAGTGTAGGGGTAGGGATGGGTTGAATAGTGATGTAGGAAGGTGTTGTAGGGTTTAGGGGCAGCAAATTGATAGTGAGGGAATGAAACTAGAGTTTTCCACTAGACACTTAGTTAATTTTTCTTATGAAGAAAACCACCATAAAAATGACACTTAGGAAAGAAAGGAGGAAAATATATTGTTTTACTTACTTGATAAAGGAGGAAAAAATCCTTTGCTAAAAGTTTGAGAAGGTTTGAGGGCATTTTGATGCTTATAGTGCTTACTGGGCATAAGCGCATCACATTGGGAAAAAGTGCAGCACCTTTCCCAGGAATACAGTGTCTGAGGTTAAAAAGGTAGCGCCAAACACTCTAAGTGCAACACCTCTCTCCTATGTGCAGTGCCAAATTCCTAAGTGCAACGCCAAGAGAAATTTAGCCTCTGACTCTGCAAATTGATTTCTTCGGGCTCAGGGAGTGAAAACTTGACCTTTGGATGTGAAAATAAGTTTGAATGGGATGTTTTAGTGGTCTTTATACTTCGTGAAATTGATGATTTGGGCCTTGGGACCCACTTTCTTCCTTTGTTATTCACTTTAAATTCTGAACGTTTACCTTTTTACTTGACTCTTTCCTTTGACAATTTGATCTTTTGATGACCTTGAGAACTCTTTAAATTTGACTTTTTGGTGGTTTGGAATATTTGGAACACTGAGTTAGCAGCTTGGGATGGTGAAATCATTACATTTGAATGACATAAAATTATATAATGAAAATATGAAAAATTACATCTTAGAACTAAAATTACATGCTGAAACAAGAATTTTTCTTTACAATTCATCTTCATATGGTGAAGAGATGTTATTTGATCACCCTTTAATTGTTGGTCTTATGCAATGGAAATGAAGGTTTATTAGACCTTGGAAACCCTAATGACCTAGTGAAACCTTGAAAAACCCTAAAAGACCTAATGAGACCTTGAAAGACCGAATTTCAGGATGACATGACTGATATTGACTTTATGAATGGTGTACAGTCAGCAAGGTATGAAACTATGCCAAAAAGTAATCAAATTTAAGGAAGAGTGATGTTTTTTGGGCTAGGGCTACTATCAGTGACTAATTTTTTGCATGAACTAGTGGAATGAATAAAATTTTTCTGAGTGGGACCCCTAAAATGATTATGAAAAGAGTATTTTTTATCACTGGTGGCAGGATGAAAATACTGACACTAACATTGTCCTTATTGGGGATGATAGCTCTGAAAGAGGTGTCAAGAACCACAAAACACTGGATTTTTTAGATCATTTCCTTATCCATTGGGCCAATACGGTAAAAAACTCAAACTAATAAACATGATTGAAAAATAATAACTCAGAAGAAATAGACTGACTCAAGAAAATCAAATGACTAAAACTTGACTCAATACTGACTTACTTGACTGAAAATTGAGCTTTTGAAAATGGCAGAAAATTAGTGAAGCTCCATGGCCTTCACTTCAGGCTCCGAACTCCAGTGGTTCTCTACTTCACACTTGCAAAAAATGTAATTGATATTTACAATAAAATGGAAAACTGATTGAAAAATGCGCTTCAGAAAATATAGTGCTTAAGGATCCTACCATTGAATGGTCCTCTTAAACACTCTTGTCCGTTCATCTCTTCAAGAAAATACAATTTTTTTTCTCGACAAGCAGAAATATGATATGGACCTTTCCATAAATTCTCAAATTTGCAATGCTTACCCTTATCCTCATTTTTTGCATCCCAACGGAGCACTACATCTCTAACTTTGAAGTTGTCTTCCTTTGTTTTCCGGTCATATATCTTCTTTATCCTATCATTGAGTTTTGAAGTATTTGAAATACTTCATCTCTCATCTGCTGAAGGTGTATCATTTGATTAATACGATGATGTATGTCATTTTCCCCAGTCCCCGCTTCTTGCAGCAATTTCATTACCAGGACTGCTAATGATGAAAGAAACACAATATCGACACCATACACAACTTGAAAAGGAGACATGGAAATAGACTTCTTACTACTCACCCAGTCTTCCCACAATGCATTAATCAGCTTCTTATGCCAATTCTTTTTATTTTGCTCTAACATTTTCTTAATGATACTGATCAAGGATTTATTAGAGGACTCCGCTAATCCATTACCTTGCGGGTAGTAGGCTATAGAGTGTCCCAAATTAATGTTATATCTATCACAAAACTCAGTCATATTATTAGAATTGAATGTTGATGCATTATCTATGATAATATTAGTAGGACAACCAAAACACGACAAAATATTAGTTTCTAAAAACTGAATGATGACAGAATTTGTTGCTTTCCTGGTCGAGATCGCTTTGATCCACTTTGTAAAGTAATCTGTGGCTGTCAATATCCACTTGTGTTGTGTGGATGATGTTGCGTGAATCTTGCCTATGAAATCTAGGCCCCATTGTTGAAATATTGCATGTACTGAAATAGGTTGAAGAGGTAATGGGAGAAGCTTTCTCTTACCCTGAAAAACTTGACATTCATGGAAACCCATTACTGTTTTGCAGAAATATGCAAAAAGTGTCGGCCAATAATATCCCACTCTCAATATTTTATTAGCCGTGGTCTTCCAATATAGGTGGTCCCCACAATATCCTTTGTGGAAGTCATTCATCACTTCCTTAGATTCTTATTTGACCAAATAGTTCAACAACACACCTCTAAGATCCTTCCAGTAAAGTGCATTGTCTAATATGCAATACTTTGAAGCTTTGAGCTTCAAAGATATGCCTTGACTCTTAGTCATACCTACAAGAGGGTTTAGGTGTTTCAAAACATAAACAATATCAGAATATCGTGGAGATGACAAAAAGATATCGGATACCTGAATGAGATTCACTTCTTCTTCATTATCGGACAAGGCTGAAATCAATTTTATGTCTAGAGCATGAAGGTTTGACTCAACCATGAGTTTGGCTAAGCCCTAACCTTTGATTAGCTTGGTGGGATTGATCTTAAGGTCATATTCTAGTAATGTTGCTATCCATATCCCTCTCCTACCTTCTAGGTCTGTCTGCATGAGAACTTCTTTAATAGCTACATTAGGCACATAGGCAAGAGTATGTGAATGTAAAATGTAAACTCTGAAATATTTCAGCACTTTTACCAAAGCCAAAGCCTGTTTCTCTATGATGTTGTACTGAAGGGTAGCATCTCTGGTATTGCGACTAAAAAATGAAATTGGTAGCTCTGTTTGTCCCTTTTCTACATCAAGGCTATTGCCATGGTGTGCTCTGAAGAAAATGATAACATTATGAAATCAATAGTATAATCAGGACTTATCAAAAGAGGGGTAGTATTCAAGGCAAACTTTACTGAGTTGAAGGATTTCTGAGCACCTTCAGACCATTTCACATCATTATCTTTCTCAACATATTTGTCAACTCTCTAAGATGCTCTTCCAATTTAGGAATGAATCTACGTAAGAAATTCATCTTACCATTGAATGATTGTATTTCCTTTTTGCTGCGAGGGAAATCAATCTGCTAAATTTATTGAACATAGGAAGGGTCAATCTAGATCTCGTCCTTGGATATGATGTGACTGAGAAGTTTTCCCTCCTCCATGGAAAAAAGGATTTTCTTTAGGTTGATAGATATTTCGAACTTCCTGCATCTCTCAAAAACAATTCTTAAATGGTGCAATGTTCATCATCAGAATGTGAAAACATCATCAATTCATCTAAATAAACAACCAAGAAAACATCTTTTTCATTAGCGAATGCTATGTCCATGGCCCGCTGAAATATGGCCCCTAAATTTTTAAAACCAAATGGCATATTTGCATATTTGAACGTGCCCCAAGGTGTAGTAAATAGTGTCTTGTCCTGATCACCCTCGTGCACCAAAATTTGGTTGTACCCTGAATAGCCATCCAACAGTGACACCGGGGAAGAACCGACAACCCTTTGAAGAATATGGTTCATTTTCAAAAGTGAATAGTTGTATTTGAGGCACACTTTGTTCAAGTTCCTGAAATCTATGCAGAGTCTTATTTCTCCAGTCTTCTTTCTTACTGGGACCAAATTTGAAATCCAATCAGAGAATCTGATAGGGACAATAATACCGGACTTGAAAAGTATGTTTACCTCTTTTTCAATTGATGGTAGCAATTTGGGATTTATCCTTATCAACTTTTTCTGAAAGGTTTTTTGATCGGGCTTAATCAGAATAGTGTGCTAAATGATATTCTTGTCATACACCTGTAAATCTACATATTGCCATATGAAAACATCAGAAAATTTAGAAAGTAGTTTAACATATTCAACCTTTATCTCAGGAGATAATGACTTGGATAGTTTAACCATATTTGGTCTATCTGTTATCCCAATGTTTACATCTTCAACACCCTTTTTTGTAGGCACCAATGTAGGATTTCTTGCTATGTCATATTGGTCAAACAATTCTTCCAAAGGTATGAGACCTTTTGGAATATTTTTTCCTTTCAGCTGTAGTATATCCATCCGAGTTGCTTCTATATCTTGGTCATCATCACAAATTTCATCTATGGAAAAATTCTCAAATTCTTCCTCACCTTGGAGAAAGTTATTTACCTACTTATCATCCCAGAATACTTGCCAATACCGCAAGTTATCAAGAAGAGTTGGCTGATGTTTCACATTAATCTCAAACTTCTTGTTTGAAAAGATGGGGATCTTAAAATTGCTTGCAGCTTTAGCCAATGAATCTGCCATGAGATTTTAATTCCTTGGAACAACTGTAAGTATACACTCCTGAAACATTTTCAATATATCTAGTACAACATTCCTATATTTTCTCATTTAAGGATGATTAGCTTGATATTCACCTTTAACTTTCTTGATCACTTTTTCTGAATCACCATACATAACAATTCTTCTTGCTCCCAATTTCTTCAAGATCTTTAGGCTAGTAATCAGTGCTTCATACTCCACCTCATTATTAATGCAATCAAAAGCTAGATTGTAAGAGCATAATCTAGCATTTATAGGGACCTTATTATGCTGATGGAAAGGGTTGTGGACCCAAATTCCAATGCCTGCCCCATCTATTCCCAGGGAATGTTACGTGATTAATCCCTCTTGCTGACAAGAGCGATCTTCCTAGTACTCAGCGAGTAGCTAGAAACAAACATCCATTTGGAAACATTTTTCTCTAGATTAATTGCATTTCAGAATTATTATAAGAATGTAGAGAAGACATACCCCTACCTTGAAATCCAAACGTTCGATGTAGTCTTTTATCTTGTCGCTCCAAAGTGGCTTCTTCAATAAGTAGAACCTGCAATCAAAGGCAAGGCAAAAGAATCAAAGCATCTGCAACATATAATAAACAAGAAAAGCTAACCCAAATTAGTGATCAAGTAGTCTAAGTATTGATGTTATTTCAATAAGCATAAGAACAAATCAATGAGAAAAAGAGATCCATATGTATTATCTTGAATAAAAAGAGTAATCTTACAACCTGATGCCTTAATGTCGTACATATTTCTCCCGGGGTACTGAACAATCGTTCCTCCTTCAGTTTGATAAGCCTTCCTCTCTGAATACCAGCATGGAGTTATGGACACAAGGGTGTGATAATTCTCATGCCAACAACAACTTACTAGTGTAGAAAGTAAGCACTCTTGGGAATTTTCTTCAGCAACTCATTTACAATCTTCAAGCTACCCTTCAACCTGAAACTTGAGCTCAATTTATAGGGAAATAGAGGTAGTTTCAATTCCATGAAGAGGGGAATGGAATCCTCACATGAAGGGATTTGAGATCCATGGACTAAGGGATAATATCCATGAGTGAAGGGATAAAGCTCAAACTAATCACGACTCTAGAATCTTCTAGTTGGGAAAATATTCGACCAACTAGGATTCTAGAATTTAATTTTTCTTTTAATTTTCCTTTTGCGGGGGTGCGCAGGTAATAGTAGCAAAAATTTCAGGGGTTGCCGCATTTTATTGACCAAACAGCAGTGCATGCTAATGGAAAGGCTAGAAAAACCGCATAGGTAGAATTTTAAGGGTTTTAAAGAGCTTTTTTCCAATTCCAAGACTTGATTCAGGAACATTAAGGTTGTTGACCTCTAAGGGAACATGATATAGGTGGTGATAGAACCATATGAACAGTCAAATGTCATGGTGACAAAATGATGTGTAATAGGGCACCATCAAATTCCATGGACCATAGAAAATTTTCATCCTCCAAGTGCTGAAACTCTGATTTCTGATTTGGCTCATCTTTTTGAACTGTTTCTTCATGCTTTTCCGTAATTTCTTCCACTTTATCTAATGGTTGTTCTGATTTTATCTCTGCTTCATCTGATGGATTTGATGATGAGCTCGACAGATTCACTTTTTCCTTTTCTATAACTTCTCTAATGAAATTATGAATCTCTAGAACATCTTCTACATCTACTAGTTGGCTATCTACATCATTTAAGCCACTATCATTAAACAAAATTAATGACTCTAAATCTGTATGTAAAACATTTATCAGATTAGTGTTATGCTTTTATTTGCTTGTGATCATATATTTCATCTTTGTTTCATGGTAAAATTTTCTCAATTGTCCGAAAATAGGGATAGTTGCATAAGAAAAGTATAATTGCAATGTGCCTCTCAATCCCCCCCACAAAGGATCTTGACAACAACATGCCAAAATATGGCGGTATGTTAGCTACCACCACATCCATTAGAACATTCTTTGCCAGAATATGCTCTAGGGAGACTACCAAATATTTAATAAGGCCAATACAATGAACTCTACTTGAATCGAAGGAGTATAATTCATGGTAAGGACAAGTGATATCAAGGCCCAATTTTTCCATAATGGATTTTGGCATTAGATTGTGGGAGGCTCCGGAGTCTAACATGGAATTGTGTAAAATGCATTGGTGGATTCTTAGACTCAAGTAGAAAGGATTAACCTTGCTATATTCTAATTGACCATCAATAGCAGGACAAAAAATGAGTTTGGGTTGAACATCTTCGACATTTACCATGTCAGACAAAGAATCTACTTTAAGCATATTAGCAACATGGGACTTATATTGGTTAAGGGAATAGACACTTTTAATTTTTAAATTTCAATTTATAGGCTGAAGGGAGTAGTTTTATCTACCTCTTTAGTGATGATGTCTCGTTGTCCAGCATGGTGCTTTGATGGAACTTCGTTCTTATGACTGTCCTTTTCCTTATTTGCTGAATTTTGGATGGATGATTTACCTTTTTGTGATTTGTGACTACATGATGTTTTCCCTTACTCTGGTTACTCGAAGGATTATGCCTTGTCTAAGTGTCTTTCTGCTGAGATACTCTCTTCTGAATGGATTAACCGACACATCTCTTCTTCTCAATGACATCTGCCTATTTTGTGAACTAAGTTCATTTAAGTACCCCCGCTGATAATCATCTGATTCGGTCTCCAATTCATGATCATTCGCAAGGATGAAATCATTATCCTTAGGCTCATATTTATTTTCAAAATAATCCTCATATTTTTTTAACAAAATAGGCATATCATCAGCCTTGAAAAGGAGATTTTCCTCAACAATTGTTTCTTCATCTTCTTCTTCTCGTTGAGCATAGTTTTGCTGCAAGGGTGTCCCTATTTACTGTTGCTGTGGTGTTGGTTCCTCAGGAGCCCGTTGTTCTCTCAACTTGATCCTTAACTGAGGTTGTTGTTGGCCTCTATAGTGAAGTGGAATTAACATAAACACATCATACAAACCTTCCACATCAGCAAGAAGACTCCCAGGAACCATCCTAACCACTCAGGTAACTATCCCCTAGTTCCCACTGAGTTTTTAACCCACTTAAACCCTGGATGCTCCCACATTAAAGGCATGGGTGCATCTGGGAGGGTTTGGAGGCTCCCATGGAATAGGAATGTGTGCATCCATGGACTCAATTTCCCAGACCTGTGCCTGTGTTCGTGGGATTTAAGGTACTTTTTTTAGGCCTAGATCCTAAGCCACTGCCCAAAACTCAATGACAATTTTAGAAATGAAATAACACATCAAAATAATGGTGAAAAATCAAGTACTGGAAAAATGACTTGACTAGACCCCTACTAGACATGATAGGAATTTCATCAATCATGTCGTAAATATGTAATATACAGGCTTAAATAACATATATGAACATAAGGGTCTCATAATTATCTGAGAATCTCTAATAAGCATTGTTCCCTTTCATCATTAGTTGCAGTATCATCTATTAGGTCATATATACATTGTTTATTCGTTTACAAATAAAAACATGAGGAGAGACGTGCATCATCATTTTCAGAATACATGATCATAACGAGAAAAAAAACAACATAAATATCAGGAATACATCAGCCATGGGATCTACATATAAACCAATACATTTACACATAAAATTCCAAGAAAATGAACTTATCATTACTGAAAGTAAAAAACCAAGTGGGGATGGGACTACCACATTCCACCCCACCATTGATTGGCTGAGCCAAAACTCTTTTCATCCAATCACCCCTATGCCATATTCCAAGCATGAATGTGGGACTCATAACCAACCAAAATAACCAAAAAATCATGGATTCTACTAGAGTTCTCCACCTACACCATGAGGAATTTCACTGCCTCCTAGTCTCTCAATATTTACCATAATCCACGGTCTGATCTAGGGATCACTAGGCCCTAACCGATACCCACTCTCCAAGCTTTACCATACATCCCATCCCGAGACTACTAGTCCTAACAGAGAGAAATCCACCTATTTTCTTTATAGTATATCTTGCCATTCACCGGAAAGGATTCCTAAGCCCACCTAGGCACACAATCCTGGCTTTACCACAAGCCACAATATGGTTTAGGGATCACTAGGAAAATGTATTTGTCGTAATCCATAGTCTAGTTCAGGGATCACTAGGCCATTTTTTTTTCATTTTGGAGATCCACCTCACTCATATTTGAATCCATTGGCAATCCAGCTCAACCAAACATGAAAAATGGTCTCATCAAAGCTATCCGAAAATGACAAGGCTAGGCTAAAAACATTGTCACACCTAAAAATACCCATGCCATGACAAAAATAACCACATGCAATACCATGCACGACAATCTAACAAGTAAATCACACATGCAAATCAATAACTGCAAAGAATCCTGCTATAGCTGCTTGATCCTGCTCTTCCTTGCTTGTTGCTTCCTTCTTCTTGCCTTCTTTTCCTTTCTTGATCCAATGCCAAAGTGCTCCAAGAAACTAAGTGGTCAAGAGTGATAGAGAGAGAATATAATTAGAGCCATAAGTGTGAGAAAAATATTTCCAACTGATCCTCAGAAGTCTTTTTATCAATGAGGCCTCTATTTTCTTCAATTTACATTATTTTCCTCCTCACATGCAACATGTGACATTTCACCTTCCTTTTCTCCTATTTTCCATTATTTTTATAAATAAATGTGGCAAAAATTCCATATTTCCTTTCTAAATCCTTTGTCATTCCAATTTCCTTTAACCATAATAATCGAAATGAACACCCACTAGGATGTTTTTCCCAACGTTAATATTGAAATAAGTTTCCCATCAACTGTGGTCTTATATTTTTACATGGATTTTTAAGCAAGGTTGTTAAATATACCCTTGTATATATCCAATGTTTTTCCCAACATCCTATATGACTACCCTTGTCTGATGCCAAGCACTATAGTTTCATCCAAGGTCGCTCCCTCTAAATATAGAAGCACTTATCCATCTTAGAAAAAACTCTATATCTATCATCCTCCAAGGTTGATATTGAAAGCACATGTACCATCAAACCTGGAACAAACAACATCCATGTCACCTCTAGAAATCCTCCTGAGTCTAGTTGGAATCTGACAAATCCAACCCCGATCAATGCATGCTGCCAGTTCTAGATCCACAACTCACATTGCAACTTGAGCCTATGTCTGAAACACTATAGAACACTGACCTCATCCCTTTCATGTGACTGGACACTCTACTATCCACTATCCATAACCCACTGTCCTCATACACAACAATACTATTGTTAGAAACATAGGAAACTAGAGAAATTTCCTTCTCGGTTTTCTCCGTAAAGTCATCAATATTAGTTTATCCTAATGCAACCACCCGATACTCCTCCTCCTTCTTATTGTGTGGACACTAGCTCACATAGTGACCAATCTTGTGACATGAAAAGAACTTCACTTTTCTCATGTCCTTCATGGAAGTAGACCCCCCACTTCCCTTTACTTTACCTTTTCCCTTTCCAGCGAGTGAAATTTTTTTGTCATAATCATTTCCTGTAGTTTTGGAACATCTCCTTGTCTCCTCCTGTACGAAGTAATCCCATAATCTATACCAACTGGGTAGAATTTCCCATGCTATGATCACATCATCAAGGCATCCCATTTTAGAGGAAATCCATTTAAGGTTGATCTGACCAAATCCTCATTGTCAATTGTTTCCCCCACAACTACAAAATCATCTCTAATCTGAGTGATATTGGTTAGGTATGATGCAACCGTGTCAGTTTTAGACATGTTGGCATTTCTCAATTTCTCCTTAAATACCATATTCTTGTTTTGGTTTATACTTTGGTACATCCTTGTTAAATATGCCCGCATCTCATAATAATAATTTTCCTTGCCACATAAGGTATAACATGGTATGTGATGGATTCCAACATTATTCTCTTGGCCTTCACGTCTATCTTGTTAAATACATCTAATTAAGTAGGATTTGCGTGAATTTGGAATTCCTTCTCGTTGATGTCCCGTAAATTCTACTCCTCAAATAACCGAATAATATGTTCCTTCCAAGGGCTAAAATTTCCTTCCTAGCCTAACTTGTCCTCGTAATGTAGCTAGTAGCCATCTTTGTCAACCTGACCAACAATCAAATTTTCTCACCCTTTGCACATGGCCGGGGCCTTCTTCCCACTGCCAAAGCACATTTCCCATTACCTGAGCACTACTGCACACTTCCTGAGCTTCGACCTATCTACTCTGGCTAATTCCTGTCACTCATATTTAGCAATCATAAACTATGTTTTTTTGTTTCAACTCTTCCAATCAATGTTTTTACGCTTCTTCATGCATTAGCTGTTTCAGATAACACCATGTATTGTATGGGTCACTATTCTAGCCACCTCCCTAGTTGGTCTTCCCTAGCTTGGGCTTGTATGCAACAAGATTCTTCACCTCGGTCCTTGTATTATGGCTTGTACGTGGTTTTGTTGTCCGATCATTGTCCCAAGTGTTATCACTCCCCCCGTTCCCAAGGCTGAGAATGGAACTGAAGGAAGGTAACCGCAAACCAATCTTTAGGTTAGGTAGCTAGCCCTAACAAAACCAGAGAGGCCTCTGTCAATGTCACTTTAGTATTCAATGAGATGACTGGATGTATAATGATCATAGGGTGGGTATTAAAGTTCAATAAATTGGGGTTTTGTTTGTTTTGATTTTTTTCTGGATAGGGATGACAGTTAGGGAACTAGGTCTAGGGTTTAGGTCATATTTCAAAGGTTAGATTACAGAGGCAAGGATGAGACCAGGTAGGTAGGCTTAGGAACATGCTTAATTTTTCATTGTGTATAGGGTGAATAGAGAGAGAGTTAGAATGAGCATTAAAATTCATTCATTCATCGGAAGATCAGAGACATGTTCATGTAAATATTATTAAAACATAGTATGGAAAGCATGATTTATATCTATATACTAATAATATTAACATAGATAAGCATATATGTGAAATAAGGATAAAATAACATTCAAATTGATAAGATTATAGAGAAAAAAAAAAGTTCTCAAATGCATACCACTGGAATCTCAACACTATGTCTGCAATATTGTCTTTGATTTCATTGAAAAACAAGTTTGTACAATAGCTCCACTCCAAATTACAACTATCCAGCCCTTCAAATGACTTGAGTTGGACTAAATATAGGAAATAAGAGTCATGAAACCTCATAGGTTCGAAATACTATCCAAAAAGCATCATAATTACATTATATGAGTCACTTCCTAGAATCCAAGGGAGTTAGAAACTATTCCCTCAAATTCAGCTAAAGACTAGGAGTGTGTGTCTCCTTCATTTAATTACATGTTTCCTCATCATAAGAGGAAAAAAAACTCAATTACCCAAGTGAAACCTCATGGGAGAGCTAAACTTCAAATTTTGGAATTTTCCTGGCTTGACAACTGTCTAAAGGGAATCCAATGTAGAAACGTAGCGCCATTTATAGAAACGTTGCATCTCTCCAGTAGGAGAATTGCGCCTGTTTACAGGTGAATTTGACTCACTTTAAAACATCTATTAGCAAGTATGAAGGTTGGGCTAGGTATCCTTATGTGTCTACTTTCTAATGCACCTTCAAAACTAAGAAAACACCTATGGGAAGACCTTCAAAATTTGATTCTCCCAACCTCACTCCAGAAGCACCGCACATGGTCAAAATCAATGGCAGAAACATGAAAAAGAGGTAGTTTTTTTGGCTTTTTCTCCACAATTAACAGGTGTCATGAAAAAAAGAGACTTGATCTGGAATGTACAAGTGAAAACCCATCCATCTACATAAGCCATTCTTCATTTGAGTGCCCTAAGAAAAAGTGTCGCATCGTTGCGCGATGCTTCTCTGAAAGCCAAATTTCCAAAATTTCCAAAAAATCACCAAAATTTCTCAAAATTCTCAAAATATCTCAAAAAAATTTTATGACACCTGTAGATGATAGGCTAAACAGCTTATGATGACTCAACAATTAGGTCCAAGTTATCCTTCTCCTTGAGCTTCATTTGGGTTTCCTTGAGTTTTTTCTTTAATTACTTTAGCCTATTTTGGGAGTTTTTGTTTCTAGCACAATAATGGTATTCCATATGCCTCTGGAGCTCATTGTTATTTTTGGATTTCTTAAAAAGCTTCTCAATATGTCCATTCACCCTTTCAAGCTAATACTCTCTATCTTTATTGATTTCAGCAGCAATTAATTCATCAAAAGTTAGCAAACCTAATGGAGGAGCTCATTCTTTTTCTTTCTCAAGCACTCTCTTGAGACCTCTTGTACTTGGTATCCTTGCTTTTGTTTCAACTTTTGTATCCTCCAACTGATTATCATCTACAATTTCTTTTCCTTTACCTTTTTTTGCCTCAATATTCGCCTTTGGCTTGTCTTGGAATAGTTGTTTCACTTTTAACTATGGAATCTCTTGCTGTAAGAAGGTGATCAAAAAATTTTCCTTTGAGAGGCTCTCCCTCAACTCTACTATATCTGCATATTTTTCCTTTATGATTTCCTAAATTGAATTTTTCTTCATATGTTGTGCCATGTAAACCTATAAGTGTGCTTGTTCATCATGTTGCTGCAATGGTGACTCACCATCATGACTAGGTGGTTGCTCTAATGTTTATCTTTTCTCAGGTGTAGCTTCAGGTGCAAGTACACCTTTGATTGTCTTAGAAGCAAAAACCATCCTCTTTCCCTTCTCATAGTGTTATGCAGAATTGTGATCTACGAATAAATCAAATTCCCTAAGTGTGGTGCTAGGCACTTAGAACAACAGATGAAAGAATTTGCTAACACTTTCTCTAAAATAAGCAAATACACAGAATGGTAGAATAATCTACTTGTAATCCAAGTGCTTATTCTTCTCCTTATGTCGTTTTTTCTGTCGCTCTCAATCCAACTCAAATAGCTGGATCAATTCCTGCAAAAAAAAACATAGAACATCAAACAACATGCATATACAGATATCCACCTATCTTAATCACTCAAATTGATTAGATTTGAAGCATATATATCATTCAAGAATCCATTGCATGAGAAATAGAAACATAAAGAGATACATATATGATAAAATGAACAAAAATATTTATTAAAGAGTCAGAAGGAGGAGGTTACAACCAATGATTGATTTGATGCCACCAGCTCTAGCTTCATCCCAGCCTCATCACATCCAACATCACACCAGTAGCATATCAATAATTTCACTCTCTCAAATGAGAATCCAACAACATTTATTTACCAAAACTATTCCTTCCCTAGCACTAGGATTTGTGCTTAATTTATAGGGAATCTGATGGTAGTTTCTCAATGAATGACTTTATAATAATAGGAAAGACATGTTCCCAAGTTCAGAGGTGTTATATGGACACTTGGATTCAAATTTTGAGACATATGGACTCTTTTAGAAGGCACTAGCCATGTGGATATTCTTGGAACAATGAGAATTCCGCTCCCAGCTGACCAACACACTCTTGAATGTCGGGAAGTGCATTGCAATGCAACCTTGAATGGAGGATGCTGCATATGAAATGCAATTATTCCCTTTAGATGAAACTTTGGTGAGTTCATAAGTGATATAACATATACTTCAAACCTTGGAAATCTCACAATAGAAGCCATGAATTCATTTTTCTTCTCTTAGGGCATATAGAAACTAAAATGTAAGGGGATGATAGACCATATTTCATTGGTCCTGGGGATGATGTCCAGTTTGACCAAGTCAAGGGGGATGATGACCAAATTGACCTATAACAACTACCCCCTAAAGCATGAAGTCAAAATAATAATAATATATTTGAATGAGATTCTTTACGACGTGATGAGCTGGAACTAAAGTGGAGTGGCGGCCTGCATCAATCTTACAATACATTACATCATGATATTTTCATCTTGATCATGAATTGATGAGGGAGGCATTCCCATGCTCAACACATAAACTATCTAATAACATGTACATAGTGCAGAAAGTCATCTACATTGGAATTTTTCCTAATACAGACATGCCTACAGATATAGGCCCATGTTCGTATGACAATCTATATGTAAAGTCACCATATAGATGATGTGTACAACAATCCTGAAATCTCAGCCCAAATGGATGAAAATAGATACAGGGTCTTCTTATCTCATTCACTCGATCATTCGGGTACAAGTCTAGCCATGCGAATATATGATTTGTAGTCGAACATGGTAAGACATCGTTTGATTATCGGCCAATGATGTGAGCTGTTAACAAACACGAGAGAACCACCATTGATGTTAATGGTTCTCAAGGTACTGAAGTACATTTTTCAAGGTGTGAATAGATGATTTGATGTCAAAAGCCAAAAAAAATATTTCGGTCAAAGGTCTGGAAGTGAGGATCTTTTCGATGCTATAACAAGCCTAATGGTACTAGAAGATGATGTTTCTAAGTAAACTTCTTGGATGATGAGATGATATCGACAAGAAGCCACTTTATCGCGAAACGGGAGTTACTAATTTTAGAGACAAAATATGACTTGATATAGCAATGTTCAGGGATGAATGTCATGAAAATGAAGGTTTATGAGTATTGAAGAAGGATGAGTATTCACTAGATGACTTCTCTTGAACATATTGGCGAAACTGAGATGAGTTGGTAGCATCGATCCAAAACCAAAGTAAAGGTATGATGAACTATAGGTATGAATGAACCATCAAGAATATTACCCAACCCAAAAGTTACAATGATGGAGTGAAGTGTCATGTTCAAGAGCGACATGCTACTGTAAAAGTTCTGTTCACTTTCCCAAATTTCCCTTGGTCATTTGTCGACCATTACCTTTTTGTTTTTTAACAAGCTTGAGGAGGATAACATATGCTTAATCTATAATTCAACCATTCAGGCGAATATGCATCACTATTTAATAATTTGACGAGTCTAGTGATAAATGAAACTCGATTCTTGCCATGATTGACAAGCCCGTCGCTATTTTATGTTTTAACGAGCCTAAAGACAGTGAAAATATGATCCTTTTTCATATTTAAAGAGTTTGAAAAAGAGGAAAAAAGAAAACTCCATGAGTCCTTTTTTGTAAATTTATCTCTCAGATCCGAAAAAGTGTAAAATAATATCTAAGAGAACCTCCTAGCCATGTTCGACTAAGGTTTCCTTTTTCGTAAATAATCTATCTCAGTCAGGAAAAGGGTTAAAATTATACTGAGTATATGTCGTTTCATTTACTTCTATGAGCTCGAAAAGACAAGTGCTCGACAATATTTTCAAATTATCAGAGTCTGAAAAGAGCTAAAAGAAGACTCTAGGGGTTCCTTTTTGGCTATTATCGAAGCTCGAACAAGAGATAAAAGTGCACTTCAAGTCCTTTTTCATTTTTATCAAAGCTCGAAAAATAAGGATAAAAGTATTCTTTGTGGTCAAATCATTATTGAAATAAGTGTGCACGACTAATCTGCTATACCAGCTGTAAAACTATTGAGAACAACATCAAATGGATTAAAAATACCTGTTTCATGGTAACAAATGAATAAAAAACATAGTCACAGCAATAAATATGATTTTCAAATAATGAAATGACTAATTAAAAGAGTTTTACTATTCATTTTTACTATTTGAAAGTTACCATTTATATTTTGGAGCTCTGAACCTATTTTTTCCCCCAAACTTCAGCTATTTATTGCGATAAATTCTGTGGACAGGTTTTCTTGCCATTCGATCTAGGTTGGACCTATAAACTTCCTCTTTCCTTCAGTAGTCTTTTTGTTTCATTTCATTGCAATTTTTTAGGGATTTGGGCCCCTTAGGTAAATTTATTTTGCACATAGGGAAACACATCCTTGAATGTTAAAAGGTGTGTTGCAGTGCACTGGAATTGAAGGCTAGGTTCACTTGCAACACATTGTCCCTTGACTAGGGGTGCGTTGGGCGTAATTCACATTTTTGTTCTTTGTAGTGTGCCCAAATTTCTCCTGGTTTTTGGCATGAAATGGGTCCTTATGAGTCTTATGGTTGTGTTTTAGGGATTCAACAGACCAAAATGACTATTACATGGAGGGAAAGAGAACATGAGGAAAAAAACATGATTACCCTAAATGATCTAGGTATTGTAAGAGCCCTCAGAGACTGTGGGTTTTTAAAGTACTTCATACTATCGGGTATGAGGCAACAGATGGAACTATTGGAGTTCCTTGTTCGTTCATGGGATCCAGCGACTGAGGCATTTCATATTGGGGACAAAGTGGTCCCAATTTTAGTGGAGGATATCTATTTTCTCACAGGATTGTCAAGGAGAGGCTTGCCCATTTCTCTTTCAGGGTCTTCTTTCAGAGGAGAGACTACGAGAGATTATATATTGTAGTATGCAATCTAGGGTCAAACCCTAGCAAGGATGGGAAAATAAACATCCGCGATGTTCATGATTTTCCATTGAGAACCATCTTATTCATGATCGCAAAGCTTGTTGGTACTGCTACAATACACGTAGAAAATATATCTTACATGCAGTATGCACCATAGTGCTTGGAAAAACAATTTCCAACTCGGCTGAAGCTGTACTCTCTCAAATGAAAGAACATATGAGTAAGGAAAAGGGAGGAAGGAAGAAAAATTCAACTATGGTTCGATCCTCATTTCTTTTTCCTTAGAGCGAATTCCATTGATGCAGCCTCAACATGTGACTCTGGGTATAGCTAACCCTAGAGATCCAAGGATGGAGAGATGTGTAGAACTGATGGCTAGAAATGCTGGTCAATTGACCATCGTGTTTTCGATTGCATTCTTTTCATGGTTCATGCAACAGATGATCACCATCGATGATTATGCATATGCAGGCGTCGACTTCCGAGGTGATCCAGATTTAGCTTTACCAGAAGGTGCTCAATGGGGTGCAATTGGTAAGAATTTTTTTACCATGTTTTTTAAAATTTTCTAAGGTTTATACATGTTTTTGTATTTTAATGTTTTCCCAAGACTAAACTAAAGTTTTGATGTATGCAGATGTAGGTCGAGTTCGACCAGTGTGATAGCCAGAGCAGGGAGCGGATGAGC